>LBNU01023144.1:57771-113366 GCA_014162995.1 Artemisia annua
ACAAAACACGATTATCTTTGGCTTTGAACGTAGTTTTTTGTTCTAAAAAGTCTAATAATGGTGAATAAAAAATATTGTGAATAAGCACATATCACCAAACCACTGGCTTCGATCTTCTTCAATCGTTCTTTCTGGGGAAATCGGTTAGTATAATTATCAAAAGGGTTTTCCTCTCCTACAATCGATCTATTGCTTTCAGTGGGAACAATGATTCTAATTTTTGAACACTGTTTTGTTCCGGTTGTGTTCTCTTCTGTTCACCTTCCCGACGAACTCCGTTCCTTCAAGTATGTTTACTCGTTCTTCCTTACTTTCTTACTGGTGATTCCAGGAATCGTTTTTCCCTGATCGATAAAGCTTAGGCTCTGATGCCAATTGTTGGAATTAATCTTACTATGATGAATGAAACACAGGTGATAATATGAATATAACTTTATTGATTACTTGCAAATATTCGTTCATTGAACTTACAGATACATCGATCCTATATATACTAGATGAATCGGTGCCATTGAAGAGGCATACCGGTTTCACAAAAGTAAACGTTTGTGTCTTTTTTAAAACGGTGTATACCGTTATCCTATGACCCACCCAATACACGTTTATACCGTATTACATAACATACATAATACATACTTATACTATTCTAATTTTACAATTTTCAACCAAACTATACTAAGTTTAGTTTAATTCATCCAATAAAAAGGGCTTCCACTTGTCTACAGGCATGACAAAGACGTATCACTATGCTAACACGCGGCTAAAATAACGGAAATTCTACTTATAGGTGTGCATTACAATCTTGCTATTTCAATTATTTCAACCTTTCCACGTAGTCAAACTGTAACACTAAAATGTTGTAAAAACGTTCAAGTCAAGCCACTTAATGTTAAATTTCCTTATTACTCTTATATTACTGATTATATGTTAAAAACAAGAGTTCAGTCTAAGGAAATATTCCTTTAGACAATCACAAAAACTCTTGCTCTATTTTACTGAACCTTAGAGACACAAGTCATATTAAACAAACTTGATAATGAAACACTATTTAGATAAGAATATCATATCATATCAAGTCAGGTTATGCATCTTTTTAGCATAACAAAGCCATTGCATCAGGCTCATATGCACTCAGGCCTATAAGCCATTACATCAGGCTCATATGCCCTCAGGCTCATATATCCGCAAGCTCATACGCCCTTAGGCTAATACTCCCTCAGGCCCGTATGCCATCACATTAGGCTCACATGCCATCAGGATCATACATCATTACGACAGGCTCGTACTCCATTACCATATCATATTTATATGTTTGAAACATATTATGCGCATGCGTACATCTACAATGTTACATCCGTCGGCGACAGACCAGGGCAATCACGTCTTTCATATCCTTATAATTAGTTCATGTTACACGTAATTAAACAGATGAAACTCATGAAAGATTGTTCACAAGATAGTGGCAATACCAAAAATTTGTTTATACACCACCCTATGGCATCTTAGAGATACCTGAACAGTCAAACAACCTAAAATATCGTATACTGGTTTATGTATGTCTAAGGAGAACATGTCATTAACCTGAGTGGTAATTAGTTACGTTTATTTGATCACTAAATGAGCTAGTTATTGCAAAGACGTAATGAGCTCCAAATTCTTTATCAGCCCTTGGGCTTACAGAATGTTGGTTATCAGTCACTTCCGCACCCCCGAACTCACACCCACAAACACCAATCAAAACAGCAAGAAGATTTGATATACTAGTTACTTAGGTGTATATTACTTCAAAAGGAAAAACTGATACATTTTAAAAGAGAATACAAGCTTACCTATTTATAAACTGATACATCAGCTGTTACTAAACATAAAATAAAAGTACTTTAAACTAGAATTACTCGTAATAAATATGAGCATAGGTAACAGTTCTTGACAAGTAACTGCTCACCCGTACCCGCTGAACCATGACTAAACTGACCCGCTCATCCGTGACCCATAACCCATCAAGATTATGCAACATTCACCCCCGTAATCTTGATGATCTCAACCCGAACCTCTTTTATCACCTGATGTTTAGGACTTTTCCTAGACACCCGACCTTTACCTCGGCCACGTCCAAAATCTTCACATAACCCGAATCAAATTCACCACACTTGTAACATCTCACATGGCATCTTGTTGGAACCGTTCATTAACATCTTGACTCCTCCTGGACCCATGACCTCCTCCCCGACCATGTCCAAAGCCACTCGATTTGAACCTCAACACCACAATGTTCACACCATGTTGATTCTCCATTGTTCCCGAATTTTCCCAGACTCACGACCTCTACCTTGGTCACGTCTGTGACACCTACCACACGACTGTTGTTTGTCACCGCACATGATCCGTTTGCTCATAACACTTCTGTGACACGAGAGCATTATTCCACCGATCAAAAAAACAAGCCCACCCGCTTCTACCGTTTTTTGCACCCGCTAAACCAACTGAATTAAAGCTACCTGCCTTTCTCGACTCTTTGTTGGTCCCTAACGNTGCACCCGCTAAACCAACTGAATTAAAGCTACCTGCCTTTCTCGACTCTTCTCGTCTGTTATCCCGCGAATCGGTTAATCTCTCCATTTTCGGTGACCTACAACCTACCGCCGGATTTGATCACAAACCTTTGATCACGACTAACAGCTACGGACCTCCTATGTTTATCACCGGTCACCCCCATCATCTTGAACGGTACTCCCCGTCTCCCCCACGACAACGGTCGCCAGAAACAACTTACCCTCTCCGTCTTCTACTGTAACAGTCCCATCCCTTTTTCCAATCAAATTTGTTATAGAAGACTACCACCACCGGAGAAGAAACAAAGCTACTGAGTTTTTTTTTCCCTTTTCCTTACTCCTAAATGAGTTGAATCAAAACCCACCTGCTTTTTATTTCTTTCTGCCCGCTTACTCTCCGGTCCGTCTTCCTTATAACCTGAACAAGCCGATCAAAGAAACCTGCAGCCAAACGCCCTAGTTCCAAGAGAACTATTCCTCCAACCAAGAAAACAAGCTAGCGCTTTTACCGTCTTCTCGCACCTGCAAGTCACCTGCTTTGATTGCCTACTGCTCGTGTATCCCGCAACCCCGGTAAGTCTCTTGCAATGAACATGCTGATAAAAAAACACCCCACAGCCCCTTTAACGAGCCTTGCTCTGATACCAATTGTTGGTTATCAGTCCCTTCCCCACACCCGAACTGACACCCACATACACCAATCAAAACAGCAAGAAGATTTGATATACTGGTTACTTAGGTGTATATTACTTCAAAAGGAAAAACTGATACATTTTAAAAGAGAATACAAGCTTACCTATTTATAAACTAATACATCAGCTGTTACTAAACAGAAAATAAAATTACTTTAAACTAGAATTACTCATAATAAATATGAGCATAGGTAACAGTCCTTAACAAGTAACTGGTCACCCGTACCCGCTGAACCATGACTAAACTGACCTGCTCATCCGTGACCCATAACCCATCAAGATTATGCAACACAGAATGCTCCTAATTAAAGAAAGAAGACATATGCAATATACAGTCTTAGGATTTTAATATACAGTATTGGACAATTCATTTGTTTTTAGAAATAATCTTAACTAATTTGTGTGCTAAAAAGGTTGATTTTTAAGTACATGACAGTTTTTGAAGAAAAATACCTGATTTAAGCTTGACCTCATTCTTGACTATGCACAGATCCGAAATTTACTCGCAGTTTTGACAATGACGTAGTGTGTAGCGATCTATTTTGAGACGGTGTGAAATAATGTATTGTATTCCCCAGTTTTACTTCACCGACGTAAACCTTATACTCTCTTAGTTTCTTTTGATTTTTTGAAGCGCATTTCACATGCATTTAGCAAGGAGTTCAATGGAACTAGAATAGTTTATATTCATTTCTGGTCAAATTCTGTATTGTGTTCTTACATAATTTAGGTGTTTATGCATAACTTTTATTGTTTCTATCCTCTGTTGAGCACGTTTCACAGATTTGGAATGAAGCAAGTTTGCTTCTATGAAATCGTTTGTGTTAACCATATTGTAAGTGTAAGACTGTGTATGAACGTGTATGAGAATTTTGAGATGTGAATGAATAAAACAGTAAAAGTAAAAGTAACTTGATATATTCATTAAACGATTTCATGTCCTTATATACTATGTGAATCGACACATCCTTACAATGCTAACCATTGTGTCTTTTCACTTTATAAACGTTTAACTAACTAATAAGGCCTGTTTGGGTTAACAAATTTCGACCCAAACATTACACTGCCTTGACCCATTATGACCCATACATACTAAACATAATTAAACTAAAATGAAATTGTCTTAACAAGTATTAAAGCATTACAAGAGATAAATTTCAGGATCACATCCTCTACAAGCACTTGTATGTGTTCTGCACGTACATGTCTATTTGTCCATTGATTACATGTACTCCGTACTAATTAAACATGTTCAATCTCCATTATCTAGCTAGTTCGGTAATCAACATCTTGATTATCAAGATTACGAAGCCTTGAAAGACTATACCTTGTAATGAAAATTTTGGTAGGAATTTGAGGTAATTTGAAACAAACGTTCAAAATAAATTGAAAAATAAACTGTATTCATGAAGAAAGAAACATATAAAGTTTATGTGCGCCCTCCTTTTGTTTTCTTATGAGTGTTTACATAATTAAAGATTGATGGCTTTTGCTTCTTTGCTTTAACCCCAAAAATAAATGACCGTAAGGGAATTCCTGGCCGATTATTAGTGGGTGACCTTACTGAATTAGTTTGCTGGTAAGGGTTTTGATTCTCTGAAAGACCAAACTCATCTTTTAACTTTCGGAGTATCCTCCTTATTTCATGATGTAGGGCCTTGACATGATCTAATCCTGCTTCAAGTTCTTCGTTAACTCGGTTATTTTCCTGTTCCATGTTCAAAAGTTCACCTTGAAATTTTGCTGCGTGATGAGTACTAAACTTGATTTCATCCTCTAGCATGCCTTCCTTCAGTGCCATTGTTATTTCTTCTTGGATATTGGACAAGGAAGAACGTCTACTTTGTAGTTCCTCTTTCAGGTCTGCTGCTTGTTCTAACCATAATATGAGCTCACTTTGTATCTCTTTTAGGTGTTTGTATATTGGCCTAATATCGGATCTAAAATCTGTTGTGAATATAGATTGGTTCGTTTTCTCTTCGTTTGTTTTAGCCTCTGCACCTTTAGTTTTGACTTTACCAATCTCTCCCTTTAGATCTGCAACTTCTGTCTTGAATTTTTGTACCTGATGGAACTGAGTGCTGAACCTCAACCAGAAATCAAGATTCTCGTCAAGTATTGCGTCGATGTCGGTTCGGAACTTTTCTTCAATCTCCGAAACAGTTTCAGGGTCATCAATTGAGATATTAATGTCTTCATCCTCCTTTTCTTCTAATGATATATCATCTTGTCTCTCTTCTTGCCAATTTTCTTCATTTTGAAGTTGGTTAAGCTTCTGCTTTAGCAATTGAATCTCACTATCCCTCTTCACTATGCCGGTTTTTAGCTCTTTTACTTGCACAATCAGTTCAAAGAGGGTTCCTAGTTTTTTCTTCTCTTCTTCACTCAGTTTCTTCTTGGTTTCCTTGTAATTCTTCAACGTTGTAGTGTATTGTTTTAGCGGATTCCTTTTACATTCATCATCGTCTAGATTTCCCCTTTCATTATATCTTGTATCTGTTCTATAATCTGAGTTCTTCACCAAATCATCATTTGTGCGAGTGTGTCTTTCCTCCAATTTTGCCTCACCCTTTTTAGTATCAGCATTCATCACACCATCATCATTCTTTTCACCCTTTTCCCAAGTAGTATTCATATATTTGACCCCTTCATCATCATTCATCTCCCTCTCTTTTATAGTAGTAATATCATTTTTCACAGAATCACTATCTTCGTCATTATCATGATTTTTATTATCATAATCGTTATTTCTATCATCTGTTTTCTTATGAATGTGTTCATCGTCATCCATGCAAGGAACTTCTCTCTCTTCCACAACACTTTCTTCTAAATTCAACTTTTGCTCTTCAGAAGTAACACACCACACGTCAACATCACCTTCTTCTGACTTAAAACTTTCCCCTTCCGACGCAGGAGAATATATCTCCTCATCATCTGGCTGCACATCATGAATCTTTTCAGAGAGGTGGTCAATGCCACAGCGAGCTTCAGTAAAATGTACTTTCAGGGTGTTATCTTGCTTCTCAACATCCTTCTCCAAATCCGCTAATCCATTCATTTTTGTATCTAATGTCTTTAATTTTCTACGCATGTAAGCCACATCTGCCAAGCAATCCTTATCACTTTCCAAGTTTTGAATTTGTGTTTGAAGATCACTCGTTTGATTTCTTAACGTATCTATATGTGCAGTCTGGGAAGAAACTGTGCTTTCTAAACTAATCACTTTATTTGCAAGCTTGTCAATAGTGTCTGCCAATTCCGATACCGTTAGAGGTTTCCTTGATAGTTCCTCTAAGCTTTCTTTAACCTTGGCAATAGTCTTCTCCTCGTCGGTTTGATTTGAGATCTGTGATTCACTTCCAACATTCTTTTCGGCCTTAACTTTATGTGGAAGGAATTTACGTTTTAATGCGGTAAATTTTTCTTTCACGTCAGTGATCTTCTGATGCTCTAACCTAGCTGCTTGACTTGAATTCTCTCGTTTCTCTTCTAACATTTCGAGTGTCTCTTTGCATGACTTCAATGCAGCTTGTGCCATTACAGTTCGAGCATCACCATCCTCAATAACTCTCCCAACTTTAAACTCATCTTGTAATCTACAAACCTTTTGTTGCATTGTGTTTATCTTGTTCTCAATCTCCCAGTACTTGGAAAGCCCATTCTCATACGCACTTTTGGTGAACTCTTTCATCGTTTGCATCGCAAGTATCTCCTTTTGAATCTTGTCAATTTCTTCTATTGCTTCTTCTTCAGTCAAACCAGATTTGGGCACAATACGATTCGGATTATCTTCTTTGAAAGCTTTGCTAATTTCCATTTTCTTTGATGCATTGCTAATAAGACCCTTCAAATTCTTTCTTGGTAATTGTGGGACTTTCGGAATGTTAGCTGCATTTGGACCTTTATTTTGAGGGGGCATGTTTTTGGGCATTTTAGGAGGACCATCAAACTCATCGAAGTCATCGTATGAGACTTGATCAGGGAAGATTGAAGCTATGGTGGTATTAGCTTTCTGCAAGTCCCTAGACAATTTATCATAACGCTCAGCTAATGACCGGTAAGCCCGGAAAGTTTCCTCTACAAAGCATATTAGATCTGGCCGGTGACGATAGTACATTTCTGCCCTCCTAGCAAATGAATCACCATCTTTCTGAATAATGTTTAGGGCGTTATGAACCTTTTCTTCCATATCTACGTAAACATCCATGAAACTGCAATTAATATGTGACATGTATAGAGAAACCAATGACGAAAATGAGTGATTGTTACATGATATGAAACAACCAATAAAAAATATGAAAAACTTATTTTACTTGCTAGAAGAACATGAAGCAAATTATATAGAAAGAAATGTGTTACCTAAAAGACTTTGTTCGAGCCATTTAGATTGCTTTGTTCGAATGTGGCTAGCCCACCACCATGAAAATGCGTTGCTAGCCGCCCTTTGTAACATCTTAACCGTCTAGATGATAATGTACTTCTCTTTTGCCTTCCTTTCCCACTTTCTTTCGTTCCTTAAGAACCCTAAGGTACATTTAAACTGTTATTATGGACAACGAAAGTCCGTCATTACAATTTTAAAGAAAACGAGATAAACAATATGGAAAGATCCTTCTATAAATGGAATAAAAATTAGAGAGACGGGAATTGGATTTTGAGACTTGTTTTTGGAAAAAGCAATGAAGAACATTGAAAGTGATTATTGTGAATGGGCATTTGGTACACAAAATAGAAGAGATATTAGGTATGAGGTTGAGAGATAGTTTAGGATCCGGGATAAATGCATGGCCTTTAACCAAATGCATTTGATTTTATTTTTTTGTCCTATCTATATTCTCAAAATGGTATTTTTCGATCGATTAACAGCAAGTTTCTTGCTTTTGTTTCTATGAAACAATTAAATCTTAAAGCATTTGTATAAAACAAATCAAACAAAACCTAAATGGTAACACGAAAAAAANAAGTAGACTTGTCGCGGTCAACAAATAGAAAATAAAACGAGGAACTTTCTGCAATGACAGGTTTCGTCACATCAACAACTACGTAACAAAAAAATATGTACTTTTTAACTTTCACTCTAAAATTAAGGGTGAGAAGAACTTAATAACGATCGAAATTTTAAACCGATGATTCAGTTTTTATTTTATTTTTTTGAAAAAAAAAATTCGGTTCAGTTTCAGTTTTTATCCAAAACCGAACCGTACAAAACCGGTTTTATTATATAATAATATATAATTAATAAAAAAAATTAAACCAAAAATTTGGTTCAGTTTCGGGTTATTCCAAAATCCAAACAGTACAAAATATATAATAATATATAATTAATATAATATAAATAAATAACTAAATTAATCAAATTTATAAATTTATATCCATTTTGTAGTTGAATTTATAATATATTTATCTTAATGTTTATATGCGTGTTTGTCGTGTACGTATATTTACTTGACACTATATCAACACATACGTGAAAATAATCATAGTATGTATATGTTTACGTGCATGTGTGTGTGTCTCATCTATATGTCTATGTTAATACAAATATCGTTCAAAAAAATTATTTATATTTTACGATCTTTACTAAATATTATTGATGACAATAATAAACTTTATTTACAGAAAGCATGAAAATTGTCAAGTCTTTTACATATATATATATATATATATATATATATATATATATATATATATATATATATATATATATATATATATATATATATATATATATATATATATATATATATATATATATATAGGTACAAGTTTCATTTAAACAGCACAAAAGTTGTTAAACATGTTGTACACTTTTATTGTACAAGTTTTTTTGTATACTATGCTTCCTACGTTGTACATATTTCTAAAATAATGTTCCTTACATATCCAACCAAGTCATATACTAGCATAAGTAATCAAATATTTTTAGTAAGTCATAAACTAACATGTTACTTTTTAAATAAACATTATTTAGCTAGTTACATTTTACAAGACTTTGTTAAACATTTTAATCAAAATGTAAATGCATTATTTCATCGGTATTTGGATCGTTCTATTCTAGTATCATCTGAGATAGTAAATCATAGCAGGATCCTAGAGAATATTTTGGAAATATTATGAACTAAATTTGCAAAATTTGCAAGATCTTGTGTCAGTCTCCACGGCACCAAAAAATAACAAGGACGGAACCCTTTTCTGGGGTCCGTTTTGTCCGTGGGTTACTGGCTATAAATAGCAGCCCAAACTCAGTTGTTTCTTCATCACTTATATACATAAACATACATACTTTCTCTCAATTGTTAATATTTATCATCTAACTCATTCATATTTGTTTTGGTAAACTTCTCAAAGTAGCAAGAAGATTACTTCATCAGTAAAGACTTACAAGCTTCAAGAACTTGTTGCAACTCTTTATTCATCATCACAGTGTGTATTATACTTGTTCATACATCATTGTTTGTATCAAAATATCATAATCCTCTTTAGTGGTCGGTTAGTATTTTAGTCCTCAAAATACATAATGTGACGGGAGTGGTTGTACCCTGGTAAAAGAACTCGACATCTAGCTCTGTGTCGGAAATATTGTGTAAGTGACGTGTAAGGTTTTCTCCATTTGATAAAGGAGTTTGTTGACTAATGAAGAATACTCTCTTGTTGGATACTCGGGGAGTGAAGTATGGAAAAGAAAAAGAGTCCTTGTAAACCGAACCACTATAAATCCTCTTGTTGTAGGTCGATCGTTTCTATCCATATTGCATTTTACTTACTATCATAATTCGTTATTAGTCAACTTTACATAATGTTTTCAAAGTAAAGAATTTTAAAAACGGTAAAACTATTCAACCCCTTTTTAGTTTTTCACGGTGTAGAATTTTAGATTATTAATATAAATTTTAGAATTTTAGATTATTAATATGTTTAATACAATAAGAGAAAACTTTGAAAAATGACCATTTAAAAAAAATAATAATAAAAAAAAAAAAAAAAAAATTGTTTTTTTCACGTTTTTTTTTCGTGACCGAGAAAATCATATATGTATATATCATATTACATATCATATATGATATGTAATATCATATTACATATATCATATGTGATTTTTTCGGCCATGAAAAAAAACTGAAGAAAACGATTTTTTTTTTTTTTTTTTTTTTTTTTGTCAAAAATATATCAAAGTGCCTATCAGTAGAAAGATAATTAAATACTCGTCGTAACGGTATATTTTTTTCGCTTAACGATTAACGGTTTGAAAGATATTAATATTTGAAAAAAAAATGATGAAAGTGGGTTTTTGAAATTGTTGTGATTAATCTCATCTATTAGATCAAATAAAAATGGAGAAAAGATGGATAAATGGAGAAAAGATGGATGATGGAGACTAAAAAAAGTTTGGTCCTCAATACTTACTTTTAATTGGCCAATGAAACGCTCACTTTCGTCATGTGACTAAATCGAGTTCTGACATAAGTACAATTTGGGTTTTTTTTCTTTTTTTCTTTTTTTTTTATTATTATTTTTTTTAAATGGTCATTTTTCAAAGTTTTCTCTTATTGTATTAAACATATTGAATATAGCATTATAATGTGTTATGTAGTTTTATAAATTCGCTTCTTTATTTAAATGATTATTAAAAAGTATATAAAATAAAAGTCAGAAGTTATTATTTTCAAAACAAATAAAGATTTTCAAAACTGCTGCAAAGAGCGAGTCATTACAATCTCGTTGAAAACATATGATAGAACAACTTATCTGAAGATATTTATTCTAATAACTCATAAGTTATACATATTTCTATTTTCGTTATCATGTGTTTCATACAATGTTGCAAAAATCGGCCGAATCGGCCGATTAATCACCGATTAACCGGTAATCGGCCTTGTACCTTGTAGAATTTTGAAAATCGGTGTAAAAATTGGCCTAAGCAAAAACCAGCCACTAATCGGTCAAAAATCGGCAGAATCGGTCAAAAATCGGTCGAATCGGTCAAATCAGACTAATCGGTCAATTTAAAAAAAAAAAAAACAAAAAAAAAAAAAAACACTTATAATTTAGGCATTTTACTTAATTTGGGAATCATTTATTTCACTTATAACGTACAATATGCCTCATAATCAGATGGAGCCTTTTATTGAGGTTTGAAAACATAGTAGGCTTAGAATTAGTTAAGATCTTTAGTTTGGCCTCCATAAATATTCAAAACTTGTAAGAAAATGCCAATCCGATTAATCACCGATTAATCTAGCCTTAACCGATTAACCGCTGCAAGGTGGTCGACCTCCCGACTACCAATTTACGATTTTTGCAACATTGATTTCATATATGTACAATTTCATATATGTTTAAGTACGATTATGAAAGACTTTTGGCACTTAGTTGCTTGTAAAATATGATTATAGGTCAATGATGAAGGACAATTAATGAAAAAATACCAAAAGAATCTTTTATATAATAAAAGAATTACATCATTTCGGAGATTTTTTGACTAAACAATTTTAGTGGAAAAAAAATTGGACCAATAGGAATGCTAGATTTTGCCACGTAGGCGAAATCGAGCAATATGTTTGGCCAATAAAAAGTCAAAATTGAATTGATTTTGGTCAAACTTTAATAAATTTGGTGGAGAATTTGATTAAAGAAAAAAACAAATAAAAGTATAGGTGTCAAATTTATGAAAATAAAAACTTATAAAAAAGATGAGGTAATTAATAAAACATTAGTAGTTTAAATATATTATATGGAGTGAAGTGAAAAATTATAAATCTCCATGTTTTTTGATAACTTTAGATAATAAACAAATAATTCCTTACACTTTATACCCCTACACTTTATAATATGAACTTTGTTTACAATTACATGAATATTAGTATTGGAGACTTCCATCCATTAAACTTACAAAATTTATAAATGTACAAATTAGTTTTAATATACGTTAAATACTTTTAAAATAAATATTAGTTTTAAACATTCATCTATTAAAATATCTTTTTACTATGTACGTTAAATGTAACACCCCAACCCGACAAGGGTAAAAGTGTCACAATAAATGGTGTCATATCAGAAACATTCAATGACAAAATAACAGAAGTCTTACAGAAATAATACAAAAGTAAGTCAACATGAGTTAACAAAACATAAGTTCCAAACGGAAGAAATAACCAACAAAATTACATAAGTTCCAATGGAAATAACATAGTCTATAGAGTTCAAATGATCCAAGCTAAAAGATCTAAGGGTAGTCCACGCTCAGCACTCAATCCCATAGCAAACCCCAGCTCCTAGCTTAGATACCTGCCGCGTAAGAAAGAAAACGCGGCTGAGCTTAAAAAGCCCAGTGAACAGATATATAATAGAAACAAACGGAATAGATAACAGAAATAAGGAAAGTAGTAAAAGAGATATCAGAAAGTCACTGCATAAGAATATTAATGATAATGAAGTGAAGTACAGATAACAATGAATAAAAGTTCAGTTTCAAGTTTCAAGTTTATATTCAGGTTTAAGTCTAAGTTAAGGTAAGTTATATTCAGTATTTCAACCACGTGCCCAGAACAGATCAGATAATAACAGTAACAGCCTCATATGAAATCCAGAGGGGAGGCCTCAGAATATCAGATGTAAACAAAGGGGTGACCTCAATGGGTTGTGAAGGACGTGTATTGCACACACAACCACATTCACTAGATAACAGATAAATATAACAGATAACAGTTAACAGATATCAGACCTAGGATGCATCCATTCGCCCCTTACCCATTCACGTGCAGACTATAATCAAAGGGACGGTGTGAGAAATCACTCACCCACACATGAGTCATGTCACTAGTGCATCAATGACATGGACATGGAACCCTCATGACTAGTGATAGCCCGGGTTTCATACTGAATGGGTCAATGTCTAATTTAAAAGTTCAGGTTACATAACAGAATTAAATGTCCAGATAAAAAACAGAGGTTCAGATTTTACAGATCATATCAGCTATATATATATGTCAGATTTTATCAGATAGCAGTTTCATAAATCAGAGGTTCAACTTTAGAAAGGTTCATAAATCAGAAATTCATCCTTTAAGAGAGTTTATAATCAGAAGTTCATCCTTTGAAAAGGTTTATAAATCAGAAGTTCCTCTTTTAAAAAGGTTTAAGCTTCATAAGAGTAAAAACAGGTTTTAATTACCAAGTTCAGACAACAGGTATTCAGATAACAAGTTCATACAGAAAAGGGAGCATAGCAGTGGCATAAGGAATCCTAAACAGATGAAAGATCAAAAGGAAAGAAGAGAAATCATGAGAAACCTTTACTAAAAAGGTCAGAATATCTGTACCTTATTCGAAAAGCAAAACAGGTAAACAGATGGCAACAGAAGAGGGTCAGATCACTCCTTCTTCACACCTAAAGGAGTAGAAGACAGAATTACTGTTGGTGTTGATAAGTCAGATTACTGATTTTAGTTTAACTTCCATTTTAGGTAACTTTCCATATTTAGTAGATTTCTATATTTAGTAACTTTCCAGATTAAGTAAGTTTCTAACTTTAGAAAATTTCCTTATTTAGCAAGTTTCCAAAAATAGCAGGTCTCCATAATTAGAAAGGATTAATATTCAAGTCATTAAATAAATGATTTTTATGGAATTAGGGTTTATTTAGTTAATTATGATAGTTTAGGGTTTATTATGTTAACTTTTCATATTTTAGGGTTTATAATAAAAATATGTCAAAGTTAAAGGTTTATTATGCACATATTACAAGTTCCCATTATTTACACAAGTTGTCCACCAATTAACATTAATTACCCTTTAAACCCTCAAGTTTACCAATATTACACTTTAAGCCCTTTACTTCCATTAGTTACCAATTTAGTCCTTATAAGTATCTAATTTACCAATATGTCCACAACAAATCCATATTACCACATTTAACCATTACATTACAGAATTTACATATTTCACCCTTGACTTTAAGCATAGTACCAATCACCTTCACAATTTACAAGTTTTACAATTTTAACCCTTATATTTAAATAATTACATTTTATATCCTTTAATTATCCACTTTACACATAAGACTCTTTTAATTGTCAAATTTACATCCTTAGCCCCTCAAATACAGAAAACACCTCATATTTATCATATTTACAAAACAAACCCTTTATTTACTATTTATTTCAATTCGTATATATAATTATATATAAATTACAATTAGCCCCTTTTAATTATAAAAATCATCCAAATACCCCTTGTACTATTTTTATACGAATTCCCATAAGTTTATAAGATTTCCAAAACAGCCCTCAAGTTTTCCCATTTACAAACAACCCTTATATTTTCCAAAAACCATACGGTTTACATTTTTATTTACAAAACCCTAAACCTTGTTTCTCCCAATCATTAGACAATTATTATACAATAATTTTGCATGAATTATCACTCTCATAATACCCAAAATCCAAACCCTAGAACCCTCGACCCATGTTTCCTTTTTCTTTTCTTTTTCATTGAACCGGTAACAAACAAATAAATCAAGGTAATTCATACGAGCTTCAAAAAATGTATAGCATATTTTTCCGAGGTTCTATGATCAATAGTACGTGCTCTACAAATATAGATATGCTTCAGAAAATTCGTATATGTCTCGTTGTTTTTTAAACCAAACGGTAAAACATCAATATTTCGAACCAATCCATATTGGCCTCCAATAATTTGTAGTATATTTTTACAGTGTTCTAAGATGAAAATAACAGGTTATAAAAATATATATAAGCCATGTAAAATTCGTATATAGCCGGTTTTGTTTTAAGCCTGATATTAGGGTTTTAGTTAGAAATAATTTCGTATGACCAAATAAGCATGCATGGACCGAATATAGCATTTTATACAGATATAATAGAGTATACACAGTGATACAAAAATACCCCAAGTGGTGAGAATCCAAAGGATAGAGCCGTGTGAATTTCTTCTTCTCGGTAAGGTTTTATCGACACAAAACAAATTCCACAGCTTCGCCCGATCACTCCCCACCTTATGCAATATCTTTTTTATGTTTTTTAGCCTTCGAAACAGCTATGAAAATACCCAGATGTTCAGAAAAACTTTACTACGCCGCTTTTTGATTTTGGAGGTGTTTTAGGGTTTTCTTTTTGGTGTAAAATGGGATACGGGATTTTGGAATGTAAATAGGAGATTTGTAACCCACCTTGGCCGAGTATATTGGGCTAGGAATAAGACCAAATCAGATTTTCAACCCTTCCTAATTTATTTTGTATTTATCTCCTTTTATTTAGTTAGGTACAAATATTAAAAATACTTTTGGACTTACAAACTTTCCTAGGCGTGGCCTATTTCATTTTTAGGTGGGCTTTTATATTTCAAATGTCTTATTAAAATTATTATTGATCATAGTTTGTGAATTTTTAGGAGTTTGGGAATTATTTGTTAATTTATTATAGTTTTTATTAAATTTTAAAGTTATAGGGGCATTTTGGTAATTTTTCAAAGTTTTAAATTTTAGGTATTACAACTTCTTCCCCTCTAAATACGAATTTCGTCCGCGAAATTGAAAAGCGAACGGAAATGAAAGCATACCAGATTACGAAAAGAATTGAGGATAGCTAGTTCGCATCGCTTCCTCGGTTTCCCAGGTAGCTTCACGCTCTGGATGATTCTTCCAAAGAATTTTAACAAACGGAATGACTTTTTTTCTCATGACCCTTTCCTGTCGATCTAGAATCGCTTCGGGTTCTTCAGACAGAGACATATCAAGCTGAATCTGATCAAAAGGATACGATGCCACATGCAGGGGGTGATAGTTATACCCCCTCAGAAGAGATATGTGGAAGACATCATGAACATGTGACAACTGAGGAGGCAGAGCTAAACAATAAGAAACTTCTCCAATACGTTCCAGAATCTCAAACAGACCAATGAATCGAGGACTGAGCTTGCCCTTGATTCTAAAACGCTTAACCCCATGGAACGGAGATACCTTCAGAAATACCCGATCACCAACATTAAACTCTAGGTCACAACGATGCTTATCAGCATAACTCTTCTGACGTGCCCGAGCCTCTTTCATTTTTTCCTTAGCAACAGGCACCTTCTCATTAGTGATCTCAATCATCTCAGGACTCTCAATCAAACGTTCCCTCACTTCATCCCAACAAACCGGTGCTCTACACTTCCTACCATACAGAAGCTCAAAAGGTGCTGCCTTGATGCTAGCATGCCAACTATTGTTGTAGGCAAACTCCACCAAGCACAAATACTCATCCCAACTTCCGGTCCATTCCAAAGCACAAGCCCGTAACATATCTTCCAAAGTCTGAATGGTCCGTTCGGACTGACCATCTGTCTGAGGATGAAAGGCGGTACTAAACTTAAGACGAGAGCCCCAAGCTCTATGTAGGCCTTTCCAGAAACGGGAAGTGAAACGCGGATCTCTATCAGAAATAATAGCTGTAGGGGTACCATGCAATCTGACAATTTCCTGCTGAAAAATCTCCGCCAATTTGCTAATGCTATAATCTTTACGAAAAGGTAAGAAATGAGCAGACTTGGTTAGCCGATCAACAACCACCCAAATCGCATCATGTCTTTTCCTAGTCAGAGGTAGACCAGTAACGAAATCCATAGAAATCTCATCCCACTTCCATGCAGGAATCTCTAATGGCTGTAACAATCCACTAGCCCTCTGGTGTTCAATCTTGACATGCTGACAAGTCATACACCTCGCCACAAACAAAGCTTCGTCCTGCTTCATACCATTCCACCAGAAGTGCTGCTTAAGATCTCGGTACATCTTAGTAGAACCAGGCTGAATAGTGAATGGAGAGCTATGAGCCTCAGTCAACACAACTTCACGTAATTCAGGAACATCTGGCACACAAAGACGACCCTCAAACCATACCACCCATTTTCATCCACCTGCAACTCAGATTGTTTACCTTTTTCGACATTCTGCACTATAGCCCAAAGTTCGCCATCGTCTTTTCGAGCTTCCTTGATCCATAGTATAAGGTTAGACTCTATCTTCAAGCTAGCCCAATATCTATCATAGCCCTGAAAACACAATTCAACATCCAAACGTTCCAGGTCATTAAGAACATGGGGATCAATCTCCGAACTAGCAATCATACCAGATTTCCGACTAAGGGCATCTGCAACTACATTAGCCTTGCCGGGATGATATTGGATATTCGTGTCGTAATCCTTAAGAAGTTCTAACCATCTCCTTTGTCTCATGTTAAGCTCCTTCTGTGTAAAGATATATTTGAGACTTTTGTGATCAATGAATATATCACATGATTCGCCATACAAGTAGTGTCTCCAGATTTTCAACGTGAAAACAACAGCAGCTAGTTCCAGATCATGTGTCGGGTAATTTTCCTCGTAAGGTTTCAATTGCCTTGAAGCATAGGCAATCACTTTACCATGTTGCATGAGAACACAACCTAACCGTTTCTTTGAGGCATCACTATAAATCTGAAAACCTCCAGAACCCGAAGGTAAGGTTAAAATAGGAGCGGATACCAACCTGCATTTCAACTCCTCAAAACTTCCCTCACGTTCATCCGTCCATTCAAATTTCTCACCCTTTCGCATCAACTGAGTCAAAGGTATAGCCATTTTTGAAAACCCTTCAATAAAACACCTGTAATAACCAGCCAATCCTAGAAAACTCCTGACCTCAGTCACAGTGGTAGGTCTTGGCCACTTGGTGATAGCCTCAACCTTAGACGGGTCCATAGTGATCCCATCTGCTGACACGATATGACCAAGGAAAGCAACTTGGTTTAGCCAGAATTCACACTTCGAAAATTTTGCGTAGAACTTCTGCTGTCTCAAAATTCCCAAAACAATTCACAGATGCTGCTCATGCTCTTCTGCCGACTTAGAGTACACCAAAATATCATCAATGAAAACGATAACGAATTTATCAAGATATTCGTGGAAAACCTGGTTCATCAGATCCCTGAACACTGTAGGAGCGTTAGTCAGACCAAATGGCATAGCCAGAAACTCATAGTGGCCATANCCCAAAACAATTCGCAGATGCTGCTCATGCTCTTCTGCCGACTTAGAGTACACCAAAATATCATCAATGAAAACGATAACGAATTTATCAAGATATTCGTGGAAAACCTGGTTCATCAGATCCCTGAACACTGTAGGAGCGTTAGTCAGACCAAATGGCATAGCCAGAAACTCATAGTGGCCATATCGGGTACGGAAAGTGGTTTTTGGAATATCTTGTTCTCTTACCCGCAGTTGGTGATATCCGGATCTCAGATCAATCTTAGAAAAGAATTTGGCCCCTTGCAGTTGATCAAATAAATCATCAATACACGGAAGAGGATAGCGATTTAAGATAGTAATACGATTGAGCTCACGATAGTCAATGCATAGCCGCATACTCCCGTCCTTCTTCTTTACAAACAGAACAGGAGCTCCCCAAGGTGAAACAATGGGACGAATAAAACCATTCTCCAACAATTCCTGTAACTGCTCCTTTAACTCCTTCAACTCAACAGGTGCCATACGATACGGAGCCTTAGAGATTGGTTCGGCACCGGGAACTAATTCAATGTTAAAATCAACTTCTCTAGTCGGAGGAAGACCAGGAAGTTCATCAGGAAAGACATCAGCAAAATCTCGGACAATAGGAACGCTATCAATATCAGGACTCTCAACAGATGCGTCCTTAACAGAAGCAAGAAAACCTTGACAGCCATGGGAGATTAAGGTTCGAGCTTTCATAGCAGATATTAATTTGACAGATTTCAGAGGTTGCGAACCATGATAAACAAATTCAGGATTATTCAGATTACCAAAGATCACGTTCCTAGCATGGCAGTCAATGGTAGCCTTGTGAAAAGCCAGCCAATCCATGCCCAGGATTACATCAAAGTCAATCATATTCAGAGGTAGCAGAGTTGCCGGACGAATCCGATTAGAAAAGCGTAGGGGACAATTAGTGAATTCATGATCAATAATTATATGGTCCTTCATTGGTATAGATATGGATATTTGATTTGTTAGTGGTGTTGGGGTAAGTTTGCGTTTCTTAGCAAATGTAGTAGAAATAATGGAGTGTGTAGCACCCGTGTCAAATAATACAAAAGCAGTATGATCTCCAAAATATAAAATGCCAGTAATGGTACCTGAAGTGCCGGCCGCCTTATCACATGTAGTAGTGAACACTCGGCCAGAAGGAGCAGGTAGCCTAGGAGTGCTAGCAGGGGCACTCGGGTTTCCCCTTGGACAATCCTTCACTCGGTGGGTGTTGGAGCTACAACGGTAACGTTCACCAGTAAGTTTGCGACACGGTCCTGNAGTGCTAGCAGGGGCACTCGGGTTTCCCCTTGGACAATCCTTCACTCGGTGGGTGTTGGAGCCACAACGGTAACATTGACAAGTAAGTTTGCAACACGGTCCCGGATGAGGTCTACCACAAGTAGGGCATAGTGGAGGTGGAGGCAAAACCTCAGTAGGTCGCTGCTGAGTAGCTGATCCAGATGAACGGTTCTGCTGAGTACCCTTGGAAGGCTGATCCTTCCACTGTCTGTTGTTACCATTACCATTACCCAGCCTATCATTCCCACTCCTTCCAACTGATCTCTGATCCTGACCTCTAGTATTGGGACGCCTCTGCTCATAGTTTCTGCTAGACTAACCCCGCTGGTCATAACTCCTATCCATCGGTCCCCTCGAATCCTGACTTCTGCCATAGTGTCCCCTGTTATCACTTCCCTGAGTCCTAGGATAAATTCTGTCACCATCACGATTTCTTTTGTTGTGCCCAGAACTTTCGTGAAAGATCTCGATGTTGCGGGCTGCATCATTAACCGCTGACACATCCGCAAATTCAGTGTTGAGAAGTCGATCCAGGACCCAACTCTTTAACCCCCACTTGAAATGTTTAGCTTGGCGTTGAGCATCACCCGCTATAGGCCCAACGAAGCTGGCCAATCTCATAAAGCGCTGCATGTACTCTCCTGAGTTTTCATTCTCACGCTGGTGTATACTCCCTTTCAAAATGTTGCTGCTCAAATTCTGGGAAGTACCGTTTGTAAAAAGTATCACGGAACTCGGTCCAAGTACAAGAAACCATATAAGTATCCCCACCTTTTGCCCGTTTGTGCATTTTCCACCACTGTAAAGCATCACCCTCAAGTTTAAACGCAACCAAACGAGCCTTGAACTCGTCCCCGCAGCCTAGTACCTCAAAATTCTTTTCCATGTGTGTTATCCAGTCTTCTGCCTCTTGAGGAGAAGCAGCCGACTTAAACGGTAAGGGCTTAAGCTTGTTGAAACTTTCGGGCCAACCATTGATGGTAGTAGGTTGACCACCCCCACCAGATCCCCCAGAAGAACCTGCCCCATCCCTGTAGTCACGGATCATCCGGTTAACTACCTCATCAGCATTAAGGCCCGGTAAGAGGTTAGCTATGGCCGCAGCAACCATAGCTTCCAGGTTTGGGATTTCCTGTTCAGGTTCAGGACCTCATCAGCATAGAGGCCCGGTAAGAGGTTAGCTATGGCCGCAGCAACCATAGCTTCCAGGTTTGGGATTTCCTGTTCAGGTTCAAGACCTCCTTCAGGCTGACCATTTCGACGAGTAGTAACCATCTGATAACAAATGATTAGCAAGAATAAACAAGAATGAATTACAGATGAAAGAGTACGCAGAAGAAAACCTAGTCTACCCAATCCTCACAGGTCATAGCCTAAGCTCTAAGGGTTTCGAAACCTGGTCTCTAATACCATAAATTGTAACACCCCAACCAGACAAGGGTAAAAGTGTCACAATAAATGGTGTCATATCAAAAACATTCAATGACAAATTAACGGAAGTCTTACAGAAATAATCCAAAAGTAAGTCAACATGACTTAACAAAACATAAGTTCCAAACGGAAGAAATAACCAACAGAATTACATAAGTTCCAACCGAAATAAATGGAAATAACATACTCTATAGAGTTCAAATGATCCAAGCTAAAAGATCTAAGGGTAGTCCACGCTCAGCACTCAATCCCATAGCAAACCCCAGCTCCTAGCTTAGATACCTGCCGCGTACGAAAGAAAACGCGGCTGAGCTTAAAACTCCCATTGAACAGATATATAATAGAAACAAACGGAATAGATAACGGAAATAAGGAAAGTAGTAAAAGAGATATCAGAAAGTCACTGCATAAGAATATTAATGATAATGAAGTGAAGTACAGATAACAATGAATAAAAGTTCAGTTTCAAGTTTCAAGTTTATATTCAGGTTTAAGTCTAAGTTAAGGTAAGTTATATTCAGTATTTCAACCACGTGCCCAGAACAGATCAGATAATAACAGTAACAGCCTCATATGAAATCCAGAGGGGAGGCCTCAGAATATCAGATGTAAATAGAGGGGTGACCTTAATGGGTTGTGAAGGACGTGTATTGCACACACAGCCACATTCACCATATAACAGATAAATATAACAGATAACAGTTAACAAATATCAGACCTAGGATGCATCCATTCGCCCCTTACCCATTCACGTGCAGACCATAACCAAAGGGACGGTGTGAGAAATCACTAACCCACACATGAGTCATGTCACTGGTGCATCAATGACACGGACATGGAACCCCCATGCCTAGTGATAGCCCGGGTTTCATACTGAATGGGTCAATGTCTAATTTAAAAGTTCAGGTTACATAACAGAATTAAATATCCAGATAAAAACAGAGGTTCAGATTTTACAGATCATATCAGATATATATATGTCAGATTTTATCGTATGAGCAGTTTCATAAATCAGAGGTTCAACTTTAGAAAGGTTCATAAATCAGAAATTCATCCTTTAAAATAGTTTATAATCAGAAGTTCATCATTTGAAAAGGTTTATAAATCAGAAGTTCATCTTTTAAAAAGGTTTAAGTTTCATAAGAGTAAAAACAGGTTTTAATTACCAAGTTCACACAGAAAAGGGAGCATAGCAGTGGCATAAGGAATCCTAAACAGATGAAAGATCAAAAGGAAAGAAGAGAAATCATGAGAAACCTTTACTGAAAAGGTCAGAATATCTGTACCTTATTCGAAAAGCAAAACAGTTAAACAGATGGCAACAGAAGAGGGTCAGATCACTCCTTCTTCACCCCTAAAGGAGTAGAAGACAGAATTACTATTGGTGTTGATAAGTCAGATTACTGATTTTAGTTTAACTTCCATTTTAGGTAACTTTCCATATTTAGTAGATTTCTATATTTAGTAACTTTCCAGATTTAATAAGTTTATATCTTTAGAAGATTTCCTTTTTTGGCAAGTTTCCAAAAATAGCAGGTTTCCATAATTAGAAAGGAATAATATTCAAGTCATTAAATAAATGATTTTATGGAATTAGGGTTTATTTAGTTAATCATGATAGTTTAGGGTTTATTATGTTAACTTTTCATATTTTAGGGTTTATAATGAAAATATGTCAAAGTTAAAGGTTTATTTTGCACATATTACAAGTTCCCATTATTTACACAAGTTGTCCACCAATTAACATTAATTACCCTTTAAACTCTCAAGTTTACCAATATTACACTTTAAGCCCTTTACTTCCATTAATTACCAATTTAGTCCTTATAAGTATCTAATTTACCAATATGTCCACAATAAATCCATATTACCACATTTAACCATTACATTACATAATTTACACATTTCACCCTTGACTTTAAGCATAGTACCAATCACCTTCACAATTTACAAGTTTTACACTTTTAACCCTTATATTTAAATAATTACATTTTATATCCTTTAATTATCCACTTTACACATAAGACCCTTTTAATTATCAAATTTACATCCTTAGCCCCTCAAATACAGAAAACACCTCATATTTATTATATTTACAAAACAAACCCTTTATTTACTATGTATTTCAATTCGTATATATAATTATATATAAATTACAATTATCCCCTTTTAATTATAAAAATCATCCAAATACCCCTTTTACTATTTTTATACGAATTCACATAAGTTTATAAGATTTCCAAAACAGCCCTCAAGTTTTTCCATTTACAAACAACCCCTTATATTTTCCAAAAACCATACGGTTTACATTTTTATTTACAAAACCCTAAACCATGTTTCTCCCAATCATTAGACAATTATTATACAATAATTGTGCATGAATTATCACTCTCATAATACCTAAAATCCAAACCCTAGACCCCTCGACCCATTTTTCCTTTTTCTTTTCTTTTTCATTGTACCGGTAACAAACAAATAAATCAAGGTAATTCATACGAGCTTCAAAAAATGTATAGCATATTTTTCCCAGGTTCTATGATCAATATTACGTGCTCTAAAAATATAGATATTCTTCAGAAAATTGGTATATGTCTCGTTGTCTTTTTAAACCAAATGGTAAAACAACAATATTTCGAACCAATCCATATAGGCCTCCAATAATTTGTAGTATATTTTTACATTGTTCTAAGATGAAAATAACAGGTTATAAAAATATATATAAGCCGTGTAAAATTCGTATATAGACGGTTTTACTTTAAGCCCGATATTAGGGTTTTAGTTAGAAATAATTTCGTATGACCAAATAAAATGCATGGATCAAATATAGCATTTTATACAGATATAATAGAGTATACAGTGTGATACAAAAATATCCCAAGTGGTGAGAATCAAAAGGATAGAGCCGTGTGAATTTCTTCTTCTCGGTAAGGTTTTATCGACACAAAACAAATCCCACAGCTTCGCCCGATCACTCCCCACCTTATGCAATATTTTTTTTTTATGTTTTTAAGCCTTTGAAACAGCTATGAAAAATACCCAGATGTTCAGAAAAACTTTGGTACGCTGCTTTTTGATTTTGGAGGTGTTTTAGGGTTTTCTTTTTGGTGTAAAATGGGATACGGGATTTTGGAATGTAAATAGGAGATTTTTAACCCACCTTGGCCGAGTATATTGGGCTAGGAATAAGACCAAATCAGATTTTAACCCTTCCTAATTTATTTTGTATTTATCTCCTTTTATTTAGTTAGGTACAAATATTAAAAATACTTTTGGACTTACAAACTTTCCTAGGCGTGGCCTATTTCATTTTTAGGTGGGCTTTTATATTTCAAATGTCTTATTAAAATTATTATTGATCATAGTTTGTGAATTTTTAGGAGTTTGGGAATTATTTGTTAATTTATCATAGTTTTTATTAAATTTTAAAGTTATAGGGGCATTTTGGTAATTTTGCAAAGTTTTAAATTATAGGTATTACATTAAATGTAAATAAGAATTCATATTATCCTATTTAAAAGTTTAATCTATACGTACACGGGTTTGAATATTAAATACAGTTAAATTATTATTAACGGTAATATAAATATCAAATGGTAAGTACGAGTTAATATGATATGAAAATAAATATGCGTGATTGTACTTATAACGACTCATGTAATTATTACTATATATATAACGCAGCGTCGCAAAACGACGCACACCATGTCGTTTAGGTTTTTCCGGTTTTTGGGCTTGCCCCTTGCAGTTGTCCAGGCCCATGATCTAAGCCTCTTTTTTTTTTTTTTTTTTTTTTTTTTTTTTTTTTTTTTTTTTTTTTTTTTTTTTTTTTTTTTTTTTTTTTACATTCACGAGGTCACCACTTTCCTTATACTTATCTTCTTCCTCTGCCTTTTCTCGACCTTTTGCCGGAATCTTCTTACCTGTAGCTAAAACTAGGTTGTCTTTTGCTTCATTTTCGTTTTATTGCTTTCTTTTATTGGAATCGTGTTTGTGTGTGCATCTATCGGTTGTCGTCTATGTGTTTTGTGCATCTATTCAGTTTCATCTATGTGTTTTTGTAAATCGTGCCACGCCGTGTTATACGTGTACGTTGTTTGTTGTTCAGTTGTCTTTTGATGTTTATTGTATTTCCTACTTAGATATGCGAACTAAGAGTAGGGTGTGCATAGAAATAGTGGTCATGAAATCTTACAGGATCACTGGTCAGTTACTATTGATGCTGATGTGGGTTCAACTTCTGTTATTTAAAGTTTATATACGGATATCCGGAAAAACATTTTTAAAAAACTTTACGGAGTATATTTTAACTCCATCAACACTCATTATGTGCTAATAAACTACATTTTTTACAACATGATATCAATAGTTAAAGTTAAACAACAACATCAACCTCAACATTAACATCTATGTGAGCTAAACAAAGTTAAATCTTTCATCTAATAAATTTTTACAAAATATTAATTGATACTAATACATAATGAAAAACTCATGCATACTTATTAGTTGTACTTATATCATAATTTTCACCGGTAAATTCTTATATATCCATATAGTAAACAAAAAATTTAAAATAAAATTGATTTATGTGTAAACCCATGTGATCAAAGAACCTTTGGCCCAATAACATTATAAGGAGACACGCTCAAGAATCAAATACAAGGTCGATGCCACGGTTATATTTACAATTTCTGTTAACTATTTTTCTTACTTTCGCACATGTTGATACTCTAACTTTTTAAAATATACATAAGATTTTCTGTTTATAAACGATAATGTCATAATACTATATAATTAATTTTTTCTGGAAAAACCCCGTGCACACACGGGTATTATAACTAGTGAAGTTATGTTGTATACTCGTATAGGTCTATGATTATAAGTTCATTGTTGTGAATTAGCAACACCTTATGTTATACATAACGATTCAATTGTATGTACTCTTTGCCTTTCTAAAAAAAAAATAAAAAATAAAATTGTATGTACTCTTTTGATCCCACTATTGATTGTAGGTTACTGGGAAACGATTATTAGATATCCTTATTTTTGCCTCTAAAAACACCAACCCGTGATTGCATGGTTTGTTTATAATCACATATGCTAGCTCTTCATCTTGATTTATGGCTAATATTTATAATATTTGTATGTGTGGCTACGTATGCTGATGTCAAAGTATCAAAACCAACGAGAAAAAATAGGCCTGCTTAGTTTAGAAAACCCATTAGCCTAAACCCTAAAGTGTTATAATCTTTTGAGTAACGATTCTACAGACTTCTTGCTATTTGTGGCTAGAAAAAACCAAAGCAAAAGAAAAACTTGAGGTAAAAAATATTTTTTGTCACACATAATTAAATTTCTTGGATTCGTTGCAGGGCTCATGATATAATAGTAGCGTGGAAAATTAACCATTAGCATCCTTTGCATAGTGGTGAAATTAATTGTAGCGTGGACCGGATTCTATGCACACCATATGTTTTCGGAAAGCGTGACAGTATATGAGTTAGTTATTGCGTGACATTGCGATCAGCAAAGTTACTAGCTTATTTAAGATTTGTTAACGACTTAACAAGAATAAACCCGTACGATCATCTCTTACAATTCCTAGGTAGCATAATAAACGAGTGTTGGCTTTTAATATTATTGTTTTACAACCTACAATATTTGGTTAATCTTGTTTAAATATTATTAAATATATACAATAAGGTCCAATTTCTAATTATGTAGTAGGTAATCTAGCACTTCTTGTAATCATAAACTTAGGGCATCTACTATAGGCATTTCAAGAAAAAGTTTAAAACAAATGAAAAAATTTATAATTTGTTTCAATCATAGTGAGTTTCATGTGGAATGAAAGAGGTTTGAAATTTTGAACCTTTTCATAATGTGAAATTGTTAAGCATTTTATAAACTTGAAAAAGTTTATACATGAGTATGTGAAATTGCCAAACAAACCCTTAAATTTTGAAATTTTGAACCTAAGTGCAACAAAGTTCATAAAATCAAAAGCTTTATAAATGAATAACTTAATAATTATTTAGATCTTTTAAAATATCTACCATTGTGGATGCTCTTAAACCTAGATTTAAAACATCATTGACCATCGTATTAATAAATGTGTGACAGAAATGTTATTAAACGTTACATTAGTTGAAAAGCAAGTCGTTAGAGCATCCATTATAAGAGGTTCATTAATGGGTCTAAGAAACTTGAAAATGTTTAAATCTTGTTTCAACTAGTGAGAAATCTATATAGCATGAAATTATCTTAGTCCTTAGACCTCTTTGTTAACTCAACATAATTAATCTATGTGTAATATAGAGCATAGTTGTAACACATTTTCATTATAAAGATTAAAAAGTTTATTAACCGAAGATTTATAATTTATTGATATGTGACATGAAAAATACTTATAAAGCTTTATAAATTTTAACTTTAGTGAATGCCCTTACAGTATAATGTAACAGGAAAATAGAAGAAATGTTACACACACTTATTTAATTTTTTAGTTGAATTACAAGACTAACCGGATTTCATACGGTTACCAGTTTTTTAGTTTTCTCCGGTTGAACCAGTAAACCGGCCGGCCGAAGTTGAACCGGCCGGTTCAGTCTGTTTTTCAAACGACTTTCAAACGTCTTTAACAGATAAAAAGTTCTTAAATGACCTGAGGCCCTACTCGACACCGGCCAAACGACATGATCAAACAATTGTCTAATCGCAACAATCACTTCATCTGGCTGTCTGAATCTTAGAAAAACAAAAGCCCTTATTTTATATTTCAGGAATATATACAACCTATAAAATGCTCTTATTTTTTATTCCAGTAATATATACGACTTTTAAAATATTCACATATCATATCCTTCGGAATCTAAAACAAAGAAAAAGCTTATTCAAAAGCGCTATTGTTCTTAGGGTCTTGTGATCCAAAATTTGTTCATAAAACTTTCTCTTACGAGATAATACTTAAAATAACACCGTATCTTTAGATAAAGACCCTTGAACTTCTTTGGAACCATACCCTCGTCAATGTTTATAAACTCCATACACTAGTACCTTCTTTCCATCACTTTTACAAGTTTCACAACATTTTAAAATTAATTATTGACCTTCATTTACTTTGGATTCAATATTATAACCTATTCGTTGGTTTTCTTTTATTTTAATTTCACACGTATATACGAAAATCAAACAAGCAAATAATCAAAGGTAAGCAAAGAGAATGATCGTTCCATTAAAACTGGCACTACACAAATGGCATGCACCAACACATAAGGTAAACAGAATCAGTTGACTTCACCGATTTTCCTATAGTAACATAGTAACATAATCAAGCGCGGCTTTTTAGTTACGGGTAGCAAAGTGATCAAGGTCAATAACTTCGTCAAGCAGCGTAAGAGGGTTTTTCTCTTTCTTAAGTCTTGCTTGTAGAAGTTCCTTGTAGAAGAACCCTCTGTATTTTGGTGCTTCACCAATCTCCTCTGCAAATTTTGGCAAAGGTTCGATCCATTTTTCACCACCGATATTATAAAAGAACGCGAATGAATGACGGTTCCTTCCTCTAGGTTTCCACACACGATGACGTGCAGCCATCAGTTTCTTATTCGTCAAAGCCTTTGAATCCAAACAAATTAAATCAAATTTAAATTTAACTTCAAGCTCAAACGTATAATACAGGAAAGACAGTGTAATGTCAAAATGCCATTGTAACTAATGTTAAGTTTTATTTTGTATGTAATTCAATCAAATACTTCTTTCAACCATATTTTATCGGGTGAAATAATCATTTACAATATAAATGACCAAGATTAGTAGATTACGAAATACGTTACCTGAATGGTTGAGCCAACATTAACCACAAGGGATCCCTTCATGGGATTTACAGGCATCCAAGAACCATCCTTTTCATATTCAAGGCCACCAGTATCATCTTGAAGCAAAAATGTAAAGCAGTTAGTGTCTTGGTGTTCTTCCCTTCCTATCGTGTTGGGTTTGTCTTCTGCAATGGGTGGATAGCGCCAACACATGAGTATATCGTTGGACCTGTCATCGTTGAATTGGTTGAGAAAGTTCAATGGGAGATCCAGGTATTCGTTCATCATGTTTTCCACAATTGCTCCTAACTTCTGAAAATTTTGATACATCTTTTCCAACGTTTCACTGTACACTTCCTCAAAACGAATTATTTCATGAGGAAGATGATAATAGATATGACTAATTTTTGTGTGCATATTTATGAAGAAACCAAAACAAATGCGGATATAAATTTAACATACAATTTTTAAACTGAGGTCAAAGTGACTAACAATTACCCAATCCATGTAGAATAGCAGTATACTACACATATTTGTATTACCGTATTAAATCAAACATAGCGTACACAAATCTAATACGATAAATATTTTCTCAAAGTAAACATCAAGGGAGCGAGGGAAAATCTATCAAGTGTTTACATATTACAAAAACTCTGTTGAACGTATGTATACTTGAACAAACTTGAAACATCGCGAAATTCTCAAAATATTTTCCGACAAGTACGTACATACTAGAACGTAGCGGATATCAGATTCTAATTCAAATGGAGGTTATGAAATTTTAGTTGGAAATTTGAACAGACTAATAAATAATATGATGAAGCTCACCTAACTTCTGGCTGATCAGAAGGAAACATGTTAATATCCAAGCACGGTTGACACACCATCAACCATTCACTGCTTCCAAAATGACTGTCGATCTTGCCATAACCTGCTGGAAGAATAGTTGACACAGGCTTAGAGTCTAGTTTCTCAACAATTGGACGATCAAAAAACTGTTGGACGACTTCAAAGCTGTGATTCACATGCTCATCTGCCAAGCCATGGTTTATGATCCGCAAGATGCCGAATTGAATGCATGCTTCACCAAATTCATTCACTGCCTTCTTTCTTTCACCCTCGTCAGAGTGCCCGAGAATGGATGCAAGATCAACAACTGGAATCGTCATAGGAAGTTAGGAACCAAGATGTTTTGTATGATTCGTGGATAAATATATATATTGTAAACTCATATAAGGGATTATCATTCATTTTGATATCAAAGCATATTTGATCTGAATATGTTAAATGTACAAATGTCGATATTTAGATTAATTTAAATTAGCTCGGGAATATAAATATGCGAGTCATGGTCACTGATTGTGGAAAGTACTGAATTATTGGTTTGACTTAGCTAATCAAAAAGAAAAAGCACTTGAAAATCATATTAACAAATGTGCCATTTTGTCTATTCGCATTACGAAAGATTTAACCAAATTACTTTCGAGGTAGTAATAAACTTTAAACATATACTTGTTTAAACACTTGTGGTTGAAAGATTTGGGAAAGTGGAATGAGGTTCTAATGTCTAAACACTTGTGGAACATTGCATGTAACAAAGACTCTGTTTGGGTCAAGTGGATTCAAGCTAACAAACTTAAAGGTCAAAGCATTTGGAAGATTATAGTTGACCCTAATTCTAGCTGTGGATGGAAGCAAATTCTTAGTCTGAGAGAGAAAATGGTAAAGCATGTGTATTACAAAGTGGGTAATGGTAAAAGTATTTTTTTCTGGCATGATAGATGGTGGGGTCCTAATCCTCTAATTAAGACAATTGGAGAGGATGGAAACATTAATGTTGACATTGATGATAAGATCAAGCTAGCTGACATGATTGAGAATGATGGGTGGAATGTGAATCAACAATGGGTGAGAGATTTGGTCAATGGTATTCCTGTCCCTAAGACTGGATTCTGAGAGCCAGGATGTAACTATGTGGGAAACAATGGAGAATAAATTGGTTAAGTTTACAATTAGTAATTTTTGGAAGGATTGGAGAGATCATAGTAATAATGTTCAATGGAATGGTTTAGTATGGTATTCACAGTGCACTCCCAAACACTCCTTTATCTTATGGCCGGCAATAAATGATAGACTGACAACACAAGAAAGACTAATGAAGTGGTATCCTGAAAGACAAATGAAATGTTCTTTGTGTGGTAATTGTCCTGATTTAGTCAAGCATCTATTCTTTGAATGCCCTTTTGCTATGGAAATATGGAGTAAGATTAAGAAGAAAAGCCAATTGATGGATATGTCTGCTGATTGGGAAGGAATTATTAACAGAATGATTGAGTTACCTTGCAACAATTCTATTAATAGCATTGTGAGAAGATTGGTTTTGGCTGCAAGTGTGTACTACATTTGGGTAGAAAGGAACAAAAGACTGTTCACAGTGGAGAAAAAAACCAATAAAGAAATTCTTAGAGCCATCATTGAGAATGTGAGGATGAAGTTGGCAAGTTTCAGGGTAAAAGAGTCTACTCATATTGCTAAAAGAGTCTACTCATATTGCTAAAGTCAGTAAGGAATGGCAAGTACAAATGAACAAGAAGAGACAAGACATTTGGATTGAGGAAATGAAATAACTGATCCAGTTGTTGGTTGTCCAAGAATTGGTATAGGTCTGAATTAAAACTTTGATTTATACACTTCTGTTGAAGAAGTGTTTGGGATATGATCTTTTTAGAATACTGGACTCTATGCAGGCTACTACAGTGGATCAAATCTTGTACTTGGAGTTTCACTGGTATGACTGTACCTTTCTAGTAACCATATGCCTCAATATTTGGCCTTGGGAGGAAATATTTGAGCTTATGGGGAAAGGAAGGAGGTCTAATTCAGTGAGATGTACCATAATAAAGATTGTGATCACTGTGAAGGGTAAGTAGCTTGGGTGGATGGTGTATGATGGGGGAATAGAGAGGTGTGAAAGATGAACCTTCTTGGTCCCCCCAATACATCATCACAGGAGGAATGGTGGTCATCATGGAGGGTGAGTGTTTCCAAACAGTTGAAGCCTTCCATTGAGAGGGAAATGTAGGCTGTTTGGAAGAGCCCCCCATGGATGGGTTATGGGTGCCTAGTGAAGCCTCAATCCATCTCTACTTTACTACTGTGGTGGCAGGTTGAGTGGTTTAGTAGAGTGGATATGGGGAAATGTAGCTAGATGGTTGGTGCACATAATGGTGAATTGATGGAGATTGAATAGCAGTATATGATGAATTCTGTGTTAGCATGTATATGTGAGACTCTGTTTCATCAGAGAAAGTATAAGCATGTCAAAGTTTAGAAGTTTAGTAGTATCTGATATGAGATAACAGTTAGTATTGTTAGTCTGATTATATCTTGTATCTGTTTGAATGCCAAGATTGGGGTTGTCCAATGCTTGTGCCTCTCTTATATTTGTAACAGTTGTTTGGAGATTAATATAAATATTCACCATTTGCACCCAAAAAAACTTTAAACATATACTATCACATATTTATATTTTTAACGATTCTCTGTCTAATATAAAAATATATCCAAAACCTCATACGGTATATAATAAAAAGAAAAGTTAAAAAAAAAAAGAAAAAAAAACAACTTGAATTCTCTAAAGATACGTGAGATTTACATCATCATCATCATAAACTACCATTCCATTCTTCACAACATATCAATCCTTACATTGAGGAATTTCATGGACATTCCTCCTTAATCCGCCACCTCCACAAGCACTAAGTTATCAACCCATTCCTATAAACATCACCATTGGACTTTCTCCAGCTAATCCCTTATACTTTCATTTCACTCCTCTACCATCATCATCACCTATTCCCATGGCTTTATGCAACCCAACCTCAACTAATTGATGTCCATGGTGCCAATTGCTTGCGTTGTCTACACAATCTCTACCTCATCCTTGCTCTAAGGGATGGACTTCACTTTATGTTTTCTTACATCGAACAACACTTTACCCCACCTTCCGCACCAAACTCTCCCTCATCCATCTAAAAATTTAGTATGTTTAGAATGTCATCATAATAATCCTTAGAACCTTTGTTGAAAAAGCAAAAGCTTTCAAGGCATTTATAATAGTTGTGTGCTTCTAGTTTAGTTTATGTTGTTATCTGGTAATCATACTTTTTAGCATGATGTTTATTTATCTTTAATATATGAGCTTTTATAATATATCTTATGGTTGTTGTGCTTATTTTATATTGGTTGGCTTATTTTTTCTTTTGGATCATATGTTTTAGCCACTTTTTGGTTGTGAACTTGCCAGTAGTTAGATATATTGCACTTGTACTCTAACTCATTTTTGTAACACGTCATCATAGCTTGACTCCTTGGTGCCCTCGTCGAGGGGGAGCGAATATCAAGGGGAAGCATTTGCATCATCAATTTTTTTATCTTCACATCAATAACACTCTTTCTGCTTCGACATAAAGGAAGATAAATGGTTAAACTCATCAATTAAAAACTTGTTAACTAAACCTTTTACATAAAATAAGTTTATATTTTGTCATTATCATAAATGAGGAGATTGTTGATACAAATAATGTTTAAAAACATTATTAATATTTTTCGGTTTCTCAACGTTTTGATAACAACGAAATGTAAAAACACTCTACGTCAATGTTTACGTAAACATGTTATTAGTCGTAAATTTTCATTTCGACGTAAAGATCACTAAATATGAACAATAAATATTAAACTTGATGGAAGATCAAAAAAATATTGTTTGTCATATACTTTACATTTTTAAAAATTACATTTTAAAAAATGTGACAACATTTTCACAAAAATAATTAGATAAGTTATTTTTGTATATTTAAAAATATTTAATAGAAATATATTTCAAAATCTAGTGTTCCCCCAAAATAGATAAACCATAACCAGATAAACAACTCACCACAAAAAGACAAAAAGAGAAACGTCTGACACATCAGACGGTTCCCTTAAATTGGGGGAGGTTCCCATATATATATCTGGGACTCTGGGAATCGTGGAACCGTCCTCCTTAACGGTCAAATCTATCTTGCATATAAAGAGTGGCTATTTTTTACATTATACTTAACTTTTTCACATAGTTTCTTAGCTTATTTTCAGTCTTATAAACTTACATTCCTTTTATCATTAAGCTTGTTTAAGTTCTTTTTAAAGTGATCCAAATATACATCCATCCAAGTGCAAGAGAAGAACACCGGTAATCGTCAAGATATGAAGTGTTGTAGTGTAGTTATTTCATTCTTAACATTTGTTACATCTTTGTTGTATACTGTTGTAGATCGAGTTCATAACCTCCAAACTTATTTAGTTGTTATACCGGGTTAGTATTTTGGTCACGAAAAAACGTGAATGATCGGTTTAGCATTTTAGTCCTGAAAATAAGCGTGTATAAGAGATTGGTTCTAACTTGATTAGAACTTGACATTTAGCTTAGTAGTCGAAAATTGGTGTAAGTGATGTTGTACGGTTTTTCTCCGCCTGAAGGGAGCTTGTTGACATAGTGAAATGAGCTCTCGAGTTGGGTACTCGGAGAGTGGAGTAGGGCGAAAAGGAGCTTCGTTACCGAACCACTATAAATCTTCATATTGTGGTTGATCTTTCGAACTCTTTATTATTGTCTTGCACTTTAACTTTCGTAGTTACTATTGTTTATTGTCTTGTGTTTATTTATATTCTGTTTTTATCGTGATTGCTTGATCTCAAATAAACTCATATCTAAAAGCTTTAAAAGTATAATTTTAAAACATTAAAAATGGTAAAACTATTCAACCCACCATTCTATTTTTCCGCAATCTTGATTTTGTTTCAAAGGTCAAAGATTTGGTGAAAGGTCATGTCGTGAAGTACCTTGGTCTGCTTAACTTGAGTGATAAAGCATTTCCATTCGGGTTGAAGATGAAGCATGAATTTGATGGCTAAGATTAGTGGAGGTACTACAACTGCATTTATGTTCAACTCATTAATCACACTTGAGTATCTCTGATAATATGACTCTATCGTCTCTTCCGGCATAGATATGAACTTCTCATACTCCCATAAGTACAGCACCTCCTTTTCTTTCTTTCCAACTTTAGTTCCCTGCATTAGTCGCTCAACTACCTCCCATATTGTCTTTGCATACGGGTAACTGTCCATAGACGAGAATATCTCATTGGGTAGTCCTTGCAGAATGAGATGAATTAAATGTTTATCAGCTTTGGCCTGGTTCTTTTCATCTTCGGAGATATCATAATCATGTTGGTCTCGAATAATTTATGTAGACGGAGTAGTAGCCTTCGGATTTGCTGCATAGCGATCTGCTTCCGTTTATAAGGACAGTTTTATATGGAGTTCCAGGTTAGTTCACCCTCAGGTTTGTCTTCGATGAAACCTCGCATATGGCTTGCCACTACGTGTAAGAACTCGAGAACGCATGGGTGGATGGTTATCGGAACCCGCCTGAATGATTTCATTTTGAGAAGTAGTTTGGGCAATGATTTGTGTAGTCACTTTTGGATTCATTTTTGTAGCCATGATGATTGATATGTGTAAATGATTATGGATCTATGACGGTAAAGTTGATTATGTGTTGTTGTTCGTTTTAACTCTTACTCTGTAAAACCATAAATGATAAGTCTGTTCAACTTTAGAGTCCTGTAAAATCTTTAAACTTAAATATGTAATTTACCCTTTGTTTGATGTCGTGAATACTGAAAGTTGTGAATTACGGATGTAGGTAGTAGCGAAAATCGGTTAAAAATTTTTGGACCTCCTTTGTAAACCCCCTCTCAGTCCAGGGTCTAAAGTTGCTTAACTGGTAAACATTTTCATTGGTTCAAGTGTTTATTCACCTAACTTTGAATAAATTTGAAAAAATGAATCCCTCTCGAAAGAACTCCCACCACCTAGGGACTAAAAGTGCCTAACGGGCAAACTTCTTCATTAAGTCAATGGTTAAGCAACATTTGTTTGACCATTTTTGAAATGTGTTTATTTGAAAGAACTCCCACCACCTCGATTTTGGTTTCCACAGTAAGGTGTTTATTTGAAAATGGAAGTAAAATGTTGTTCTTATTGAACAAAGTCGGGTAAAAAGAGGGTTTCAAACTAAGGTGGTTTTCAAGACTTTCAACAGAGTTTCCTACATTCCTTATACTTCTCTTTTTTGAACAAGAACTTAACCAAAAAAAACGTCCAAAAAACTTCAAAAAGGTGCGAACTTTTTGATATTTTTTGCAATATTTTGATCTAACAAGAAATAAATCAAAAAGATGAACAAGAAATGTCGCAAATGTTGCAGTTTTTAGATAGTTAGGTAACTCGGGTGATATATGTTGTGTTCCAAATGCGAACATAAACAAGTTTTAAAAAACACGAATTTCGACCTTTATTTATTTATTTATTTAATTTTTTTTCAGATTCACATTCTGTGAAGACTTAACAACTATGAAAATGTAAACTTTGATGATCAAACACTTACAAATGGTGACTTTTTGGATTTTTCGTCAAGAACTCACAAAGTGTAAAATGCCTAAACAAGAGCTCTTTATGGTCGATTTTTACAAGATTTTTTTTGCACTGGTTTTCTCACAAACACAAAAGCAAACTATTTAGGGTCTCCATAAGTAGCTACTTGTGTGACATAAACAAAAAATAAGCAAAAATTACCAAGAAAAGAAAGAAGATGTGAGTTTGGTAGAAAAAGATTAAAGTGAAGAGATTTTAAAACACAACACACAACTAAACCATTATTTGGCTCATGATACCACTTGTAAGGTATCTTACATAGTGATCCATCACACAAATCTTGTTTTCGAAGTTTTAGAAAGAGAAAGTGATGAACAAGAAAGAGAAAGGTTGAAAGGAGGAAGGATGGAGAACTAAGGTGAAACTTATATTGCAGACAATTCAAATGAGACTCACGCCTCACAAGTGAGGGTGTTTGGTCATTAATATATATATAATTAGAGGGCAAATGCATTGTCATTTTGACAATGGGCTAAACGGCCTGCCAACCAATCCAATCACAGCAGCCACCGCCTCCAGCCTAGGCCAAAATGTTGCCGCCTTTATTTTGCTACACAGATCTAGAACACTCATTATAGTAGGTGTTTTTAAGATTTTTTTTTATCTGCGGTGTGTATTCGAACCACGTTTATGAAACCCTAGATCCAAAACACTGTAACCCACAAAGCGGGTAGCCACATTAACTTTGTGGTTGCAGCCAACGTGGTCGTTTGGTATTGCTGAAACCCTGATTTCGTGATCTTTCTCCGTAAAGCATGGGTTATAATAAAACTGGTAAGTTATTGTTTTGTTGGGGGTGTTTGGATGAACTTATTATCCTAGCATATTAGCTTATTTGATTTTGCTTATGGCTTTGGGTAGTTTCGTTGTTTTTTTAAGGGGTGTTTGTATGAATTTATTTTCCCAGCTTATGAGCCTATTTGATTTTTGATTATGACTTTGGGCCGTTTTTGTTGATCCCAGTTGAGCAATAGATCTTATAGAAACTGACTTGTAAAACTATTAAACACTATGCGAAAACTAATGTTTAATCTTAAGAAGAACAATGTAAAACAGTTTACCAACAAACACTTCAATATATTAATAAGAATTCTCAACAGAATTAGGGTTTATAGAAAACCTTGAAGTGAATAAACTCTAAAAAGATACGTACTAACTTCTAACCTCAGGACCTCCTTTTATAGACCAAGGAGTCCTAAACGGTTTACAATAGCTTTTTATACAAGATATATCTTTTCTATAATTACAAAATGTGTATACAATCTTATCTCTTCAGCAGCAGAATATATTACTCTAGCTGCAGTATCATATAACTCTAGCAGCAGTATTCTTGTAGCAGTTGAATCTCCAACACTAGCAGTAGTATAGAATACACCAGCAGTAGTATGACACTTAGAGTATTTTCCAGTATGCACCATGAGCAGTTGTATCATACAAAGCAGCAGTACCTTAAAACCCAACAATCCTCCCCTAAACTTGATATTTTCTTCCAAAATCATCAATTTTCCTTTAAGCTTTGATCTTCACCAGGAGGATGCTTCCAAACATTTTCACTTCTTCTTTGGTGACTTTGGATCAAGTATCTTCTAATACTTAGTCAACATCTTATATGCTTGATCATCAACCAAAAAGTGTTTTTGCAATTGTAAGATACAACATCTGATGTATGATTTCCCTGTGAAAATTCAGAGCAGGATAATCCTTTTCTACTTACATATAGATGATTGCTCCTTCAGTAGCTAGAGCATGAACACTACAAGTCTGATATAAATACTATTGTTGAACTTTTCCTTTCTTCAGTCCCATCCATTCAAGATCACCATCATTTGGTTCAAACATAATCTTTAAGTTGTAGTAGATTATCCTCTCAAACACATTATCTGGTCTTACATCTCCATATTTACCTTTGTATAACTGCTAGAGAGTCACCACATCATCTCTATCCATGAGTACAACATCTGTGAGAATCTAACAAACCCAGAGTATAAACCATTTATTCTTTTAAATTCCCAGTAACCAGCACTTCCATCTTTGATATTAAAAGTGTAAGAGATAATAGGGTGTTTAGCTGCTAGAGAAGTTGCATTCATTATCTCTGGTTCTTCATGTTTAGAAAACATTGTAAGAGCCATTAACCTTTCCTCATTTTCTTGAGATTCCTCCTTACCAGCTTTTTCTTCTTCATCTTCCTCAGACTCTGAACTGCTCTGCACCACTACTTCTCTTTTTGATTTTTCATACATCTTGGCGATTTCATCATCTATGTATGGCTTTAGCTATACAAGCTTGTACCCCTTCATGTTTCTTAGGTATTGCTCATACACATGTCTTCTTTGCTTGACAGTTGGACCCTTAAGTTACTTTCTTTTCTTCCTCTTAGCATTGTATTCCTTTTGCTTAGCAGCCAAGAACTCTGTCAACCATGCACTCACATCAAAAGTTGGTACTTCTTGATCTTCCTATTACACCAACTTTGATAGTTCAATGTCTGCATCCATCTTATCCTCTGAGCCTCCCAAGCATCATAATCTCTTTTTGCTTCAGCTTCCTTTTCGACTTGTAATTGTTGTTGCTTCAAAAGTTCTTGTTCATCTTCTTCTTGCAACTTCTTAGCAGCAATTTCATTGAAATCTATCTGTTTACCTTCTGGCCAGTTGATTGATATATCAACGATATATATAGTATATATACAGTAGTATATCTTCCGAGGATAGCACGGGTAAATATGTATCTCCGGGTCGTATTTCCCAACGAAGGCTGAATGGAGTTCATGAGTTTGTGATCGTGAGTCGTGAAGTGAATGTGAAGGGGGTTTATGGGGAACCCTAATTAAAATACAAGTAAGGAAAACACAAATAAGAGAACACGTATGCCTAATTAAACGTAAACTAAACTTAAAAAAAAAACGTAAACGCGCGGAATAAAAAGTGAATTTAGAGCCTTACTAAACCTACGGGTACGAAAATGATTTTCCTAAGTTCTAAAAGACAAAAGAAAATTTTAGGAAAAAGAAAAATATTATTTTGACTTTTAATTTAATTATTATTAATTAAAAACTATTTTTAAATATTAAAATATATTAAAAATACAAATAATTAAAAAAATGAAAAATTAATTTTGAAAAATCTAAAATATTATAAAACTAATTTTAAATCTGAAAAATATTTTTTTGGATTTTTTATTAATTTATATTAATTAAAAAGGATTTAAAAGTACTTTAAAACTATTTTTAATTATTATAAATACTAAATGAACTTGGAAAATTGGGAAATTTTTCAGAGAATTCCAAAATATTATTCTAAACCTAGGAAAAATAAAATTACCTAAAAACTAGACACTAATAAGCAGTTTGGGCAAATAAGCAGTTGAAATAAGCACTTATTTATAAGCAACTAAGCACCAAATTACACCAAAAGCTTAGGGAAGGTGTAATATACTAGGAAAAACTTAATTCAACTAAAAAACCTCAAATAAGCCTAGGCCGTGAGCCAAATTCAACTCACTCTTTGGACCCAAAAAATAGCCTAAATACCCTACTTTGGAGCTTAATTATAAGCACTTAATAAGCTAATTAGGGGAAGGTTAAGGGGGCAAAAGGAAGACCATCTAGGATACTACTTATAAAACCTAAAAGCCCTAATTTTGAAGCTCAATTGATCCCTTAAAATGCCCTGAGATTAGACCTACTTAGGCTGTTTTTTAAGAACCAAGTTGACTTTTTTTAGTACACCTAAGGTTTGACTCAAATGAGATTCTGATGATCCTAACTTATCCTAGATGTATAACTAAGCTTGTTTAAAGTTGAATTATCCTAGGTACAACTAATCTTATCCTAAGTCTAAAAGTGCAGCAAAGAAAAATCCTAGATGCCTGCTAATTTTAAGATAAAAGGAACTTTTGACTTATTACTCTAGACCTACTGATTTTATGATTTCTTTAACCTATTTATGCTTAAAACAGTATGACTGAACTAATAATACTACATAATACTAACTAGAACACAAATAATTACCCTAATCCAAACACCCCTATAAGTACTAGTTTACACTAACTTATGGAAATTCTAGCTTGACTTAACCAACCTTATGATTAATCTATATTCCTTAACTGTATAGAAGACTAAATGAACATTAATGAACAGCAACAAACAACAAAAACAATATATAGCAGACTCTACTAATCCTATGCGGTAGGCACTCAAAAACTAAACTGGAATATGTAAAAGCACCAAATAAACTTGCAAACAGCTAAAATTAACTATACTAAGCTAGATTAAACTATAAAAACAGGTATTAAGCTAAAACTAAAGTAAATGCAAGAATGTAAAAGGGAGACTTACATGGAAGTGAGATGAAAAGGAGCTAGGCTTAATGGGAGATGAGATAGGCTCAGAAAAGCTATGGAGCAGCTTACTGAGCTTATCCAAAGGGAGAAGGAGCTTGACAGAGCTGAGCTTATGTACCCTTGATAATATTTTTTTTTTGTTAGAGTAAAGGTAACACATATTTAACTAATTGAGAGACTTTAAGAAAGCTTGTAAAACAGAAATTTAAAGGCTTTTACACTAAATTGAGCTTAAAAGTACAGTTTAACTGAAACGGATTTAAGAACAAAGTAAAGCAAATTGAAACTTTTTATTAAAACAGGAAGCAAGATTACACCATGAAGATATTACATGAAACTGAAGTTAAACGCTAATTTTATACCTAAGATCCTACACTACTCCTACTCTACTCCTAGACTACTCCCCCTACAACCATGGTGCAGGGCACTATTTATAGATGTAAAAGGCGGTGGGATAAGCTCAATGGAAGCTGCCAGAAGATCAATGATAGCCACATAATCAATTCCCACCGACTTAGTCCTCTTCTCAATGATTCTAGATCTTGGGTTGATTTCTAGGTTATTCGGACCAATGATAAGCCTTTAATCTGCCACGTTGGAGGATAATTATTACCATCAGCTGCTTGTCAGTTCTTTCTGGAAGGTCCGAGGTTTTACGGGGTTAAATTGGGAGTTGTAGGGGTGAAAGTGGTGGGGAAGAGGGTGAATATTATAGGTAAAAAGGAGGGGTTAATTTTTTGTGTTAGTTTGACTATGGGTTGGATGGGTTGACTGGGTTTTATAAAAAACGTGAGTGGGCCTGAGGTGTTATGGGTTTAGTTGGGTTTAGGATTATTAAAGGGTTGGTTTTTTATTTGTGGATTTGGGTTTAATAATATAGAGGGTCTGGTTTGGTTATGGTTTGTATAAGTTTAGGATTAGTAGATTTACACCAAGGACCAAATTTGTACATTCTGAAACTTTGAGGGCCAATTCTGCCATATTAGAAAAATACTTCCAAGGACCATTATTGGCATATGATGATACTTCAAGGTTTGGTTTTTAACATTTTGAGCTCAATCGTGATCCAAACTCGAGGATTCCTTCCCCGCCCTCGGCTCTTTTAACTCTTTCCATCTCTCGTGCTTGTTTTTGCCGTTTTCTCGATATTTTCGTCAATTTCTCAAATATCCGTACCTGCACACGAAAAAAAACACAAAAACAACATATATTTGGCATTTTAGGTCGGTTTTTGGTCTTTTTGGTCCGTTAAATAAGGTAAAAGGTATGTGTAAAATGACACATACCAAAATCCCCCAGACTAAGATATTGCCGTGTCCTCACGCAATGTTATGAGCTCACATTTTTAAAACCTAAAATTCCTCATCTCTTTTTACTAACCTTGAAAAGTAGCAAATGTTCAAAAGAGACTACTAAATTTTAAATCTCAAAAATTCCCCGATTATCCTACTTAATTTTTTATTTATTATCTATATATTTACAACCTAACTTTATTCGGGTGACGGTATGTTGACTTTTCATTATTCTAGGGATAACTTTTAGGATCATAGAGTAGAAACACTACTCAGAGAAAAGTGACCGTACGGATAAAATTCATCGTCCCTGATTTTTCACAAGTTCCCAAGCCAAGCGTAAAAACGAGATCATTGTTTATTTCAAGTTAGATGCTAACACTACCCATGGAAGTTACTTGTGATCATATTTACCTTTTACTCCCATATTCCTATTTTCCTCCAATTATTTTATTTTTGGTGGGATAATGAATTTCTTCATTTCCTCGTTTTTATAATTATTAGTCCGATAAAGGCTTAGGATTTAGACGCTAAGTAGTTTCTAATTCTTCCCTCGAGAACCGTTGCCCATAAAAATGAGGTCCACATCAAGGTCTCTGATTTAACACGATATTGGGGAGTGTCCCTTTTATTGGCGACCGAAACAACTCAACTACGATTCCAGAGACAGAAGCTTTTATTAGGACCCCCCCCCGGAGTCAAGATTTGGCATTTATTTATTTTTAAGCACATTAACGTATTTGCCCTTGGTCTTTTACAACAATCACAACATCGGCTGCGAACCGACAAGATGTAATAGTCTTATTATGACCTTGGGTATTTCCTCCGCCTTTTTAGAAGTCTACAACATCGGCTGCGAACCGGCAAGATGTAGAAAACTTTTTGGCTTTGGATTATTATTATANCGGAGTCAAGATTTGGCATTTATTTATTTTTAAGCACATTAACGTATTTGCCCTTGGTCTTTTACAACAATCACAACATGGGTGCGAACCGACAAGATGTAATAGTCTTATTATGACCTTGGGTATTTCCTCCGCCTTTTTAGAAGTCTACAACATCGGCTGCGAACCGGCAAGATGTAGAAAACTTTTTGGCTTTGGATTATTATTATATATTATTTTTCATTTATTTTGCCAAATCCCAAGTCCTACGGCTTTTATAACAATCCCAACATCGATTGCGAGCTGGCAAGATGGAATAGTCTATTACACCGTAACGCTGGCAGTACCTTGATGTGTACCCAACTTTCATAAGCAAGGATTCTTTTGGCAAGGACTATAAACTAAGTTTCGCCAAAATCGTGCACCTTTAATTAAACCTAAATTGCTATTATAAGGGGTGAAACAAGCTGATGGGAGTGAAAGGCCACAAGTAGCTTCGATGAGCTCTAAAGAGATCCAACTACTCCACGTTTAGCATCTAACTTCTAAGTAAACTCTATCATTTCTCGTTCTCCGCAAATTTAAAATCTCAAATAATGAGATCCGAGGATGCTTAGCCGTATAATCAAGCCGCGCGTATATAAAGTACGATTCCAGAGACAGAAGCTTTTATTAGGACCCCCCCCCGGAGTCAAGATTTGGCATTTATTTATTTTTAAGCACATTAACGTATTTGCCCTTGGTCTTTTACAACAATCACAACATCGGCTGCGAACCGACAAGATGTAATAGTCTTATTATGACCTTGGGTATTTCCTCCGCCTTTTTAGAAGTCTACAACATCGGCTGCGAACCGGCAAGATGTAGAAAACTTTTTGGCTTTGGATTATTATTATATATTATTTTTCATTTATTTTGCCAAATCCCAAGTCCTACGGCTTTTATAACAATCCCAACATCGATTGCGAGCCGGCAAGATGGAATAGTCTATTACACCGTAAAGCTGGCAGTACCTTGATGTGTACCCAACTTTCATAAGCAAGGATTCTTTTGGCAAGGACTATAAACTAAGTTTCGCCAAAATCGTGCACCTTTAATTAAACCTAAATTGCTATTATAAGGGGTGAAACAAGCTGATGGGAGTGAAAGGCCACAAGTAGCTTCGATGAGCTCTAAAGAGATCCAACTACTCCACGTTTAGCATCTAACTTCTAAGTAAACTCTATCATTTCTCGTTCTCCGCAAATTTAAAATCTCAAATAATGAGATCCGAGGATGCTTAGCCGTATAATCAAGCCGCGCGTATATAAAGTCAATTACGGGAACTTGCAAACTCTTGGATAAGAATTCGCGTTTTCTAGCTCCTTGTGTAAGAGACTAGCATGAGCTTATGGATTATAATTGGTTAAGGGAACAAACTAGGGCTCAACACGCCCGATCAAGTCAAAATTTTATTCCTACTCTTACCAGCGGAAAAGTCAACATTATGTTAAAACTTATTATATTTTTGTAATTTTTTTTTAAATTTTTCTCATTTTTTGTGCTTTTTTTAAATTAAAATTTTTCAAATTTTTCGGAAAAACGGGGTTGCGTGAGTACTCGGCAAAATGCAAGGCAAAAAAATCGAATCGAAAGATTCACCCCCCAGACTAAAGTGAAACATTGTCCTCAATGTTTCGAAGGTAAGGGTAACCTACGTAAATCTAAGGCCGTTTATTAGGTATGCCAAATAGGTAAACGTTAGTCGAAACGATTAGGATATGAGAGAAGCATCGAAAAATGAGACTCAAGTAGAGAAAGGACAAGCACGACGAGCACGAGAGTCTTCATTTTCGGGCAATCTGGACATAAAATACAAGCACAAAACAAACACAAGAAAATGGAAGAGGGAACCCTCTTCATGGTTATTTATTAGTGAAAGAAAATAAAATGAAAAAGATAAAAAGGATAAGCATGGGGTGCCTCCCACGAAGCGCTTGTTTATTATCGAGTCGCATAGCTTAGACTCGCCCCAATTTAGTTATCCTTGGGGGAGCAACGTACACTCGGCATGAAAGACGGAGATGCCGGGATCAAAGACAACATCCTCACTCCCGGGGGAGTGACGGATGGGAGAAGCAGTAGAATAAGTAAGATAAGGAAGAAAGATCATAACAACGATTGCGAGGTCAAATTCATAGAGATCCTCCGGAGTAAGCACAACTTTCTCCTTATACTTCAAATCATCCTTCTTCAAATTTTTATTAACGAATTCTTCAGTAGTACCGTAAGAAGGAAGGATGTCGGGCTGGAGCCCATCAGAGTCCAAACAAGGTAATATACCGGGTTCGAAAATTTTATCTTCGGAAAGGAACGATATAGAGGTATCAACCACGGTAGAAGATGATGAATCATTAGGAGATGAAAACTTAGTAAGCTCAGACACTTCTTCAATTCTTGATGGAGTAGGATCGATGGGAGTTAAAAACTCATTGTGAAGAGAATCAATCATATGATGTACGTTTGTAACCTTGGGTTCAGTAACAGACTCATCACTATCCTTTATATGGATATCGAAGATCGAATTTTCTGAAATCGTAGTAAAGTCTGGTCCGAAATCAAATAGCGGATTGGTGATAGTCGTTTTGAATGTTTCAAAAACAGGGTTGTCTGATTCATGATAAGTTTCATCATTTTCTGAAAAAGTATCAATCTCTTCTACTAGTGTGAAAGAGGGATTGGAAGAGTCAGGAATAATTGGTTCAGAAAATGAGGCGGGATTGCCACACGGAGGAATTTCTTCTTCAACATAATCGATTTCTCCACAAGATAAAGAAGTATAATCATCATCAGAATCGGAAAATATTTCATCATGGCTCTTTGGAGGGAGGGGAGATGATGGTTCTTCATTCAATAACTTTTCAAGGAAATGAATATCTCCCTCCGGATCGAAAGTAGAGTCGTCAACCATCGTCGAATCGGAATGATTATTAGCAAGACATGCCTTGATCTCATCTGAAAGGACATCACTTCTCTCAACCGGCGTGAAAGAAGGATCGGAAGAATCGGAAATGAGAGAATCTGAGGATGGAGTGGGATTGCCACTCGGAGATGAATTTGGAATATCAAGTACGTTTTCGTCGACCTTTTTATTTGCAAATAAAGCTCGGATATTCTTCATCTGCTCTTCTGCTAATAATTCAGCAATGCTTTTATCTTTCTTTTCTTCGACGGGTGTGATCTCAGCAGATGAAGTGAAAATACCCCCTACTTGGATGGAATCCTCATCATCGTCATAATTGAGAATCAAACGAGGTGAATGACCTATTCGAGCAGCTTCTTTTGCTAGTAGATCCTTGTAGGTCATTGGACGAGGTTTCTCCGGGGTAGAATTTTTACTCAAAGCCTTAAGATCGTTAAATGATAAAAACATGTGCTCATCAGGTAAAGGCTCAAACGGAGTGGGGTTAATCATAGAATTATCTTCTTTAAACGGCTCATTTTCATCACTCTTAATGGTACAATCTTCTTCTCTTCTATGAATTTCCTCCTTTAAAAGGTTTATTGCAGTTAGAATCAGCTCGTTTCTAGTTAGACACAGCTCATTAAATGTATTTTGAGCAGCTATAGCTTCTTTAATTATATCGTCTGGTGATTGAGTGATTTGGTATTGTGGAGGTTGGTCGTGATGATTATTGTCACAAGGAAACGGATTACTTGTTTGACAATCGGTGCTAAAATGTGGACCTCCACAATACTCACAACCATATTGTGGTTGTGGAATCGGTGCATTGTGAAACGATATATCATTAAAGTTTTGATAAGAAGGATTTTGCTCGTACGGGATGAAATCATTTGGTGGATTATTGAAAAAGCTCGGATTAGGATTGTAAACGTATGAAGTTTCAACTCTCGGAGCGTAGCACATACAATTAGTAAATCCACATTGGTTACACAAACACCGTCCACATGGTAAACCTTCTTCGGATGGATTTCCACAATTATAGCGAGTGAACGAAGACGGCGGTGGTTCTGGTGGGTAATCGGGAAAGTTCGAAGGATTGTTGAATGATTTTTGAACATACGTGTAAGAATTACAAAACCTACAACATCTGTTTTGAAGATCACTACCACACCGTTCGCACGTACACCAATTACACGGTTCTCCGAAGAGAGGTTGTCCACAACGAATACAAGACGAATCCATCAGAATTAAACGTACAGAGGGTTGAAGAAGATAGAATTAAACGTTTGAGAGGATAACGGAGATTCTTTTTGGGTTTTTCGTAAACATAAAAGGAAAAAACAAAATCAAAATCAACTTAGAGGTTAAAATATTTTTGGGTTTTTTTTTTAAGTTTTTTAAGTTCTTTAATAGGAAATCAAAAACAAGTTATTAATCTATATTTATCTTTGGTAACCGTTACGTTAACCGCAACCGTTTCCCTTGAAATTACGTGCGGCGAGGCGGGAGGACAAAGGTGCTCCGTAGATGCTTAAAAACCCGTCCTCTTCAGTCTGCAATTTAATGTCAAGACTTCCGTATTCCTCATTTATTCGGTTGTAATCTCAAAGTAATCCGATCAACGACTAATTTCACGATTTGTTTTGTTGTTTATTGGGCACGGTTTACAACACTTTCAAAGAGAGTTAGGATGTTTATTTTATTTTTGGATTTTATGAAAACACTTTAGGAAAAATGTTTTTGTTTATTCTATTTTTGTGTTTTTATAATATAACGAAAATACGTAACTTCCGGGGAGGAAGGATCTTCAAATCACAAAAACAACGAACGGAATCGACGTACTCGTTTCAAGCCTTCCCCGGCAGCGGCGCCAAAATTTTGATTGATATATCAACGATATATATAGTATATATACAGTAGTATATCTTCCGAAGNCGCAGATTCTTTTTGGGTTTTTCGTAAACATAAAAGGAAAAAACAAAATCAAAATCAACTTAGAGGTTAAAATATTTTTGGGTTTTTTTTTTAAGTTTTTTAAGTTCTTTAATAGGAAATCAAAAACAAGTTATTAATCTATATTTATCTTTGGTAACCGTTACGTTAACCGCAACCGTTTCCCTTGAAATTACGCGCGGCGAGGCGGGAGGACAAAGGTGCTCCGTAGATGCTTAAAAACCCGTCCTCTTCAGTCTGCAATTTAATGTCAAGACTTCCGTATTCCTCATTTATTCGGTTGTAATCTCAAAGTAATCCGATCAACGACTAATTTCACGATTTGTTTTGTTGTTTATTGGGCACGGTTTACAACACTTTCAAAGAGAGTGAGGATGTTTATTTTATTTTTGGATTTTATGAAAACACTTTAGGAAAAATGTTTTTGTTTATTCTATTTTTGTGTTTTTATAATATAACGAAAATACGTAACTTCCGGGGAGGAAGGATCTTCAAATCACAAAAACAACGAACGTAATCGACGTACTCGTTTCAAGCCTTCCCCGGCAGCGGCGCCAAAATTTTGATTGATATATCAACGATATATATAGTATATATACAGTAGTATATCTTCCGAGGATAGCACGGGTAAATATGTATCCCCGGGTCGTATTTCCCAACGAAGGCTGAATGGAGTTCGTGAGTTCATGATCGTGAGTCGTGAAGTGAATGTGAAGGGGGTTTATGGGGAACCCTAATTAAACTACAAGTAAGGAAAACACAAATAAGAGAACACGTATGCCTAATTAAACGTAAACTAAACTTAAAAAAAACGTAAACGCGCGGAATAAAAAGTGAATTTAGAGCCTTACTACACCTACGGGTACGAAAATGATTTTCCTTAGTTCTAAAAGACAAAAGAAAATTTCAGGAAAAAGAAAAATATTATTTTGACTTTTAATTTAATTATTATTAATTAAAAACTATTTTTAAATATTAAAATATATTAAAAATGCAAATAATTAAAAAAATGAAAAATTAATTTTAAAAAATCTAAAATATTATAAAACTAATTTTAAATCTGAAAAATATTTTTTTGGATTTTTTATTAATTTATATTAATTAAAAAGGATTTAAAAGTACTTTAAAACTATTTTTAATTATTATAAATACTAAATGAACTTGGAAAATTGGGAAATTTTTTATAGAATTGAAAAATATTATTCTAAACCTAGGAAAAATAAAATTACCTAAAAACTAGACACTAATAAGCAGTTTGGGCAAATAAGCAGTTGAAATAAGCACTTATTTATAAGCAACTAAGCACCAAATTACACCAAAAGCTTAGGGAAGGTGTAATATACTAGGAAAAACTTAATTCAACTAAAAAACCTCAAATAAGCCTAGGCCGTGAGCCAAATTCAATTCACTCTTTGGACCCAAAAAATAGCCTAAATACCCTACTTTGGAGCTTAATTATAAGCACTTAATAAGCTAATTAGGTGAAGGTTAAGGGGGCAAAAGGAAGACCACCTAGGATACTACTTAAAAAACCTAAAAGCCCTAATTTTGAAGCTCAATTGATCCCTTAAAATGCCCTGAGATTAGACCTACTTAGGCTGTTTTTTAAGAACCAAGTTGACTTTTTTTTAGTACACCTAAGGTTTGACTCAAATGAGATTCTGATGATCCTAACTTATCCTAGATGTATAACTAAGCTTGTTTAAAGTTGAATTATCCTAGGTACAACTAATCTTATCCTAAGTCTAAAAGTGCAGCAAAGAAAAATCCTAGATGCCTGCTAATTTTAAGATAAAAGGAACTTTTGACTTATTACTCTAGACCTACTGATTTTATGATTTCTTTAACCTATTTATGCTTAAAACAGTATGACTGAACTAATAATACTACATAATACTAACTAGAACACAAATAATTACCCTAATCCAAACACCCCTATAAGTACTAGTTTACACTAACTTATGGAAATTCTAGCTTGACTTAACCAACCTTATGATTAATCTATATTCCTTAACTGTATAGAAGACTAAATGAACATTAATGAACAGCAACAAACAACAAAAACAATATATAGCAGACTCTACTAATCCTATGCGGTAGGCACTCAAAAACTAAACTGGAATATGTAAAAGCACCAAATAAACTTGCAAACAGCTAAAATTAACTATACTAAGCTAGATTAAACTATAAAAACAGGTATTAAGCTAAAACTAAAGTAAATGCAAGAATGTAAAAGGGAGACTTACATGGAAGTGAGATGAAAAGGAGCTAGGCTTAATGGGAGATGAGATAGGCTCAGAAAAGCTATGGAGCAGCTTACTGAGCTTATCCAAAGGGAGAAGGAGCTTGACAGAGCTGAGCTTATGTACCCTTGATAATATATTTTTTTTGTTAGAGTAAAGGTAACACATATTTAACTAATTGAGAGACTTTAAGAAAGCTTGTAAAACAGAAATTTAAAGGCTTTTACACTAAATTGAGCTTAAAAGTACAGTTTAACTGAAACGGATTTAAGAACAAAGTAAAGCAAATGGAAACTTTTTATTAAAACAGGAAGCAAGATTACACTATGAAGATATTACATGAAACTGAAGTTAAACGCTAATTTTATACCTAAGGTCCTACACTACTCCTACTCTACTCCTAGACTACTCCCCCTACAACCATGGTGCAGGGCACTATTTATAGATGTAAAAGGCGGTGGGAAAAGCTCAATGGAAGCTGCCAGAAGATCAATGATAGCCACATAATCAATTCCCACCGACTTAGTCCTCTTCTCAATGATTCTAGATCTTGGATTGATTTCTAGGTTATTCGGACCAATGATAAGCCTTTAATCTGCCACGTTGGAGGATAATTATTACCATCAGCTGACTTGTCAGTTCTTTCTGGAAGGTCCGAGGTTTTACGGGGTTAAATTAGGAGTTGCAGGGGTGAAAGTGGTGGGGAAGAGGGTGAATAGTATAGGTAAAAAGGCGGGGTTAATTTTTTGTGTTAGTTTGACTATGGGTTGGATGGGTTGACTGGGTTTTATAAAAAAACGTGAGTGGGCCTGAGGTGTTATAGGTTTAGCTGGGTTTAGGATTATTAAAGGGTTGGTTTTTTATTTGTGGATTTGGGTTTAATAATATAGAGGGTCTGGTTTGGTTATGGTTTGTATAAGTTTAGGATTAGTAGATTTACACCAAGGACCAAATTTGTACATTCTGAAACTTTGAGGGCCAATTCTGCCATATTACAAAAATACTTCCAAGGACCATTATTGGCATATGATGATACTTCAAGGGTTGGTTTTTAACATTTTGAGCTCAATCGTGATCCAAACTCGAGGATTCCTTCCCCGGCCTCGACTCTTTTAACTCTTTCCATCTCTCGTGCTTGTTTTTGCCGTTTTCTCTATATTTTCGTCCATTTCTCAAATATCCGTACCTGCACACGAAAAAAAACACAAAAACAACATATATTTGGCATTTTAGGTCGGTTTTTGGTCTTTTTGGTCCGTTAAATAAGGTAAAAGGTATGTGTAAAATGACACATACCACCAGTACTCAAAGGGTAAGTGCGTAGGCCATTCAGGCTCTTCAGGCTCTTTAATCATTACGCCTTTACCCTTTCCTGAGTATGAGTGTGATAGAGAGCTTGATTTGGTAACTTGAGTAGGCTCTCTAATCACAACACCCTTGACTGGTGCTCTTGGGATTTATGGTGGTGGTGGTGGTTATTGAATAGGTACAGATGATTGTTGTTGTTTCTATGCTTCTTTAGCCTTTGATTGCTTCAACAAAATTATAGCCTCTGCCATTGAAAAATCATCTTCAAGTAGGTCAGCAGTAGAAATTTTCTCTGTCTCAGCACCACGAACATTTGCACTAGCAGCAGGAACTTGTAGCTAAGTAGTAGTATCTTTTGAACTAGCAGCAGTGTGAGACTTAGCCATTTCTGCATCACTACCAGCAGCCCCTACAGTTGCACTAGCAGGAGAAAGAAGATCACCAGCAACAGAATCCACTTCAGATACTTCTTTAACTAATCTTGCAGCAACATCTTCTCCCAATGTTTGTACTGTCTCTGCCATAAACTTTGAAGCTTTAACTAATTGTTCAGGCTCCAAAGTCTTCAATTTGTGTACCACATGCTCTTATGCCAGTGATTCCATTACGACTTCATTACCCTGCTTATCAGCAACAACATACCCATCTGCATTTTCACCAGAGTCTACATCCATATCAATACCAGTAGCAGCACTTTCATCTTTTACATGAACATCCCCTGAATCTTTGCTTTCATTCCTCCCCTGTTTGGGAGCATCCTCCCCAAACTTAGATCATCTTAAGAAGATCCCACTCTTTGTGTTGTGCCCACCTTCTTCAACCTTTTGAACTTTGGTGATGTTCTTAGCCTCCTTTTTCTCTCTAATTGTTTAACTCTTAGCTTTAACTTTTTAATTTCACCACCTTGAGTTGCTGTGAGCTGTTGGAGGTCCAAAACTTGTGACTCCAGTTTGGTACATTTTTCCATCAATTCTATAACCAGTTCCATACTATCCTCACCACTTCGGCCTGTGTTACCTGGCCCGAGAGGTGGATCATTGGAAATGTCATTTTGTACATTTTGTGGTTCCATCAATTCCTCAGTTACTATCATATCCTTATCACTTCAGGATGTATTACCTTCCCTGAGAGGTGAATCATTTGATTGAAACTCAGTATCAAACCTAGTTTGATCATCTGAACCCCTCATACTAGTCATTTGGCTAGAGTTTCCATCAGCTGCTTCTGGTTCAAGAGAACCTTAAGTAGTAGATGTTGCCATGGGTTGGGTCTCATCTATGTTACCACCGACCTACTCTGCTTCTAAGCTAGAAAAAGTAGTGATAGCCCTCACCATCTTGTCACCTACGACACCTGTGATAGCCTAATCTGCTACAACCATCCTAACACTAGCCTAAGGAAGTTCAGCATCCTATCCTGTATAATATTTTATTTCGTATTAATTCCAGGCTCGATACGGCGCATTTTCTTCCATAAGGTGCGGCGTATCGACTGACCTGATGATTTACAATTTTATTTTTTAGGTTTTATTTTTACTAACCACTAATGAATTATGCAAGTTTGAACCTTCTTAACTCAAGTGTGTTAAAGTCTAGGTGGTATTATAGATTCCTGAACTTTTTGTGGAAACATCATTCATGAAGCTTAAACGTTCTAATCCACAAGAAGTTGATATTTGCTCGTAAACGCATAATGGAGGATCATTCCGAGCAAATATCAGGGAAGTTTTTCTGTTCTAATTCTTTTATTTTCCAGTTTTTAACGTTTAAAACAAACAACGAGGACGTTGTTTAACTTAAGTGGGGGATGGAGAGTTAGAACACTTACTTGTCCAAACTTTTTCAAAATATGCTTAAAATGCACTTAATATATCAAAATTTAAAAATTTTTTAGCATGTTTTTGTTTAAGTCTAAATTACATAGCCGCACGCATAACATTACTTTTTGCCTAAAATCAAAAACTTTAGTGTGCTGGTGACTTGTAAACTTTAGAACTTGGCTTGTATACTATTCAAGACCACCATAATGAGTATTATTGATATAATTGGAGTGACTTGTCTAACTTGGTAAATTCTAGGATTACACCCAAAACGCCTTTATATGTTTTGTGATATAAACTAACTACACTGGTTAGTTAACCCCCGTATAAACCCTTTTGTATACTCTCACTATTAGAGTAAGATACCCCTAGAAAAACACTCAGAGCCATTCCTTTCGTTTCATACACCTTTGTTAAAATGTTTCGTTACACCCTTACACCTTAGCCTATCCTGTAGATTGAAATCTGTGGTTAGTTACTTTAGGCAAAGTGTGTTTCCTTACATTACCTATGTTCAAGTGCGTAATTCATTATCTTTGGTTAGGTCTGCAAATTGCACAATGCAATTGGAGTTAAAGTACATATTGTATATTTTTAATATATTTTTCGTGTGTTTGCTACTTTCAGTATTACAGTTATTTCTGAAAGTTATGGAAAAATTATCCGGAAAAATCGTGATAGAAAAAGTCGTGAAATTTTACAAAGTAAAAAAAAAATCGAAAAAAATAGAAAAGAAAAAAAGAAGAAAAAGTTGGAAGTTTGTTTTAACCAACTTATGTAAAGTTTTGTAAAGTGGAGATATCACCACTATTTGTTGTTGTATATTATATTTATGGATTGAATGGGAGTTGGCCGTTACGGGAACGGCAACTAAGGTTATTCTTTGTTTAAGATTTTATTGAGTATAATTCGTGTCTACCTAAAGCGTGAGTTACATGAGTCAAAAGCGTGAGTTATTCAATGATATGAGTCTTATTCACGGGATGGTTGGGAAAGTAATTAACCACACTTAGGATTTTAATCTGTTTGTTTTGTTTATTTTTATTTTACACCAATTTACATCCCAAATATTATCCATACCCTATATCATTCTTCATCCAAACCTTTGATTTATTTGAGATTAGGGATTTGAGCAATCTTACGTATCGTAGTCGTGGATTCGATTATGTATTTATGATTTTGTCGCCCTTTTTGATATAATATTATTGGTGAAGATTACTTGGTCCTATCTTTCGCCTATTCGAGTTAAGGAATTGAGCAATTGCGAGTATCGTAGTCGTGGATTCGATCATGTATTCGTAATTTTGTCGCCTTTTCTGGAATATGAGATCGATAGAGATTAAAAAGGATGATCAACCCTTAACCAACTAACCCTTTTTACCGCTTTAGACTTGTTACTCCTTGGCTTTAGTGGGGGAGATGCATATACTTGTCAAGCTTATGATAGAATATTCGTCACAACTAGAAACTAAACGATTTAGAATTGTTTTATACTGAAAAATTATTTTGTTTCTATTTTGTTAAGTGGTTGGTTGTGTGATTATGATAAAACGAATACGTGCTTAATTGTTAAAAACAAATCGTAATACCTTTTAGGATACATTTTCATAAGATTAAATCTAAGGTTTACCAAGTAAAGTTCAAGTGGGGGGATATTTGATGAACTGAAATAAGTACATTTTATCATCATCATTTATCCTATTTATTTAACTTGTTTTACTTTATTATGTATGAGAATCGGTGCTTTAATGTTTACTTTAGTGATTCTCAGGTAAAAACAGGTAAAAGGTGAAACTTGGCGATTTTGGACTAATTACGGAGCAAATTGAGGAAGATGTCAAAAGTCTACTGAAACCCAGAAGATGCACCATATCTCACTCAACAGATACGCCGCAATATCATACTTAGATGAATTCGAAGATCATTGCCTGACTTTGAAGAATGCGCCGCATGGAATTCTACCATGCGCCGCATATGAAACTTTGGTCAAAGAAGAAGATCAAGCTCGTTCTACTCCAGATACGCCGCATCACACAATTGACATACGGCATATCACCATCAAGACGTCACCAGAAACATTCCAAGACAACTGAAGGACATGCGCCGCATAAAGATTCAAGTTACGCCGCATCTAAAGGCGGTATACGAATATTCCAGAATATAATAAGCTTGGACCCCACGTGAAGTTAAGTCGATGCGCCGCATCTGCTCATTACATGCGCCGCATCGAACCCTCAGACAGAAACTATAAATACCCCAAGACCTAGACGAATTTCGTGTGCACCATAACCCTAAGGAGGCGAATTCAGACGAACAAGCAACACAAGACACACTCCAAACAAAGATATTAGAGCTGTAAGAAGGTCCTGCCTGTATTCAATTCATTAAGTAGTTTTGTTTTATTGTAATAGTAAGCTTTAATTCATCAGGATAGATGGC
>LBNU01023144.1:113375-127453 GCA_014162995.1 Artemisia annua
AAAAAATAGCGAGAGATTTCTCATTTACGGCGTCAAAAGGCGGTATATCGAAATCTAGAATAATATATATAGATTGGCCCCACGTTGAATTAGTGTGGAGCCGAATCCTGCTCATTAAGCTGCGGCTCGAACTCGACAGAATAAAAAAAACTATAAATACCCCAAGACCTAGACGAATTTCGTGTGCACCATAACCCTAAGGAGGCGAATTCAGACGAACAAGCAACACAAGACACACTCCAAACAAAGATATTAGAGCTGTAAGAAGGTCCTGCCTGTATTCAATTCATTAAGTAGTTTTGTTTTATTGTAATAGTAAGCTTTAATTCATCAGGATAGATGGCCGGTAGTTTGTGAGTATGCAAAATCAAATGCCTGCCTTAAAATTGCTTTCCCATCTATTAAAATTTATATGTTTGATGTATTTGGTGAATTTATATTAGTGCATTGATTACCTCTGTGTCTAGCTGAGCACTGCTTGGGCTGCCATACCCCTTCCTCGCCTATTTAATCCGATGTCTTTGGATAAGTAGGATATTCATAAGTAATCATTAAGGGTTTACTCGCCGATATAATGAAACCAACGAGAAAGGTTTAACTATATACACTTCATATAAAACTAGCAATAAAACAAGTGACAAGCTGCTTAATTATCAGGACAGGTCTTCTTATTGTCTCTAGTATCTATCTGTATACGTGTGTGCTATTCGCTGATTCGTTCTCATTAGTATTTAATGTTTAATTAATAACCAAACTGTGCCAGTCTCTCAGGCTGAAACCCCCTTTCGTTAGATTAGACTGTAAAACTAACTTAGATATTAAAATACTAATTAGGATAACTAGATAATATGTTCCACTCTTAGTGATCGATACTCTGCTGACCATTATATACAAACTGACCGGGTACACTGCTCGTTAAGTGTGTATGTTATTGATAAGTCGGCTAAATATAAATGTAAAACTTGAGTAGGCATTAACACTGCTAAACCGCAATGACACATCACGCGCATCAAGTTTTTGGCACTGTTGTCGGGGAGTGAATTGTTATTATCTGTTAAATTGATTAGTATTTTATTTAGGTTTTTTTTATTAGGTTTTTAGACACTAACCCCTAACTTTTTGTATATTAGATAGATTCCATTCATTGTATAATTTGCATATTTACTGTTTTTGTGTGATTTTATTTTCTGTAATTTTTATTTTTGATTTTATTTTATTTTTTTTCTTTGTACTTACTGTCGTTGTATTGTGCTGATACAAACGATACGGCACATCTGTTTCTCAGATACGGCGTATTGCGTTTTAATTTTATAAAATACAACGCGTTTAATAACTCGAGTACGACGCATCTTTCCCCAAGATACGGGGTATTCTGTTTTTAATAAAGAATTTTTCGAAACCCTAACGCCATGCGACGCATCTGTTTTAACAGATACGGCGTATTTAGTATTTAAATTTAAAACAGTTTTCGAATTATTAAACAGAAGCGACGCATCAATTTTTATCGATACGATGCATTTGCTAAATCAAAAATCTTGTATTTTGAAACATAACGAAAATACGGAGCATTAGCTTCTCCTAATACGGTGCATTTAATTTTTATAAATATAATTGATTTTTGATAACTACTTTGATCGTTTCACTACTCTCGTGCACAAGTTAGTTTACTTTTAGGATAAAGATGACCTTAGCATCGCTATGAAGATTACATTCTGAACCTAACTAGGGAATCCTAGATGAAGTGATCAAATATGTGATAACTGGAAATTTGCAATAAACGGTAAAGGTAAAAGAAAACTCAATACTGGTAACATTGAGTGTATTCAATTCTTTCAAATTCCAGGTATCCTTTATAGTAATTCACTTAGACTTAAGGAGAGTTCTCTATAAAACCTCTCCCGAATTTCTAACGACAAAAGTGAATTATCTAAATCTGATTATTACATGTTCATGTTCGAAAAGAAATTTTTTTAAGAAACGGTTTACTAAAAAGTGATACTTACATGCTAAACGTTGATATAAGCCTCTTTTCTTATAAATTACCTAAATGTAAAAACGCCGAAATCCGCAACGAAAGTTGTGATTTCCGTAAAAATTCTTCAGACATTAATCTATGTAATACATCATGTCCAAATTATAATCTCAAATTTTGTAAACTTAAAACGATATTTATTCCTAATCGTGGAATAAATCATTATCCCCTAAACAACGAGATTATAATCCACTATAAAACGGTCATGCCAATTGCTCTTATTTATAATATATATATATATATATATATATATNATAACTGCTTTTATCGTTTCACTACTCTCGTGCACAAGTTAGTTAACTTTCAGGATAAAGATGACTTTAGCATCGCTATGAAGACTACATTCTGAACCTAACTAGAGAATCCTAGATGAAGTGATCAAATATGCGATAACTGGAAATTTGCGATAAACGGTAAAGGTAAAAGAAAACTCAATGCTGGTAACATTGAGTGTATTCAATTCTTTCAAATTCCAGGTATCCTTTATAGTAATTCACTTAGACTTAAGGAGAGTTCTCTATAAAACCTCTCCCGAATTTCTAACGACAAAAGTGAATTATCTAAATCTGATTATTACATGTTCATGTTCGAAAAGAAATTTTTTTAAGAAACGGTTTACTAAAAAGTGATACTTACATGCTAAACGTTGATATAAGCCTCTTTTCTTATAAATTACCTAAATGTAAAAACGCCGAAATCCGCAACGAAGTTGTGATTTCCGTAAAAATTCTTCAGACATTAATCTATGTAATACATCATGTCCAAATTATAATCTCAAATTTTGTAAACTTAAAACGATATTTATTCCTAATCGTGGAATAAATCATTATCCCCTAAACAACGAGATTATAATCCACTATAAAACGGTCATGCCAATTGCTCTTATTTATAATATATATATATATATATATATATATATATATATATATATATATATATATATATATATATATATATATATATATATATATATATATATATATATATATATATAGGGTGGGGATACAATGAGAAGCCTCTTAAAATGAGAAGGATGAGAAGCCATCTCTACCATTGGATTATGTTTAATAAATAAAAAAAACGGAGTGTTATTATTGTAAATAAATAAAGTTTAAGGGGTAAATCTGTAGCATTAGAATGTCAAATGACTGACAAGCATAACGACACAAAGATCAGATCCCCTTTTCATTTCAAACCCTAATTTCACACATACTGCACCACCAATAACCACCAATCACCATCACACCACCCAATCACCACCGCACCACCAATAACGATTACACCACCGATAACCACCGCACCATCAATCACCTTCGCACCACCAATAACCACCGCACCACTAATCACCATCGCACAAACAATAACCAACGCACCAGCAATCACCATAGCACCACCAATAACCACCACACCACCAATCACCATTGAACCACCAATAACCACCGCACCACCAATCCCCATCGCACCACCAATAACCACCGCACCACCAATCACCATAGCACCACCAATAACCACCGTACCACCAATCACCATTGCACCACCAATAACCATCGCACCACAAATCACCATCGTACCACCAATAACCACCGCACCACCAATCACCAATTAATGCACTAGCTATTGAACTGAGATGCAGTAGCTTTTAGTTTGCGGCGTATAAGCATATGTTAGGTTAGATGTAGTCTTTGCCATGTGCGAAAGTGACTTTGTAGTCTTGATTTTTTTATCTGATGCAGAACTGAGATGCAGTAGCTTTTAGTTTGCGGCGAATAAGCATAAGTTAGGTTAGATGTAGTCTGTGCCATGTGCGAAAGTGACTTTATATTCTTGATTTTTTATCTGATGCAGTAACTATTGAACTGAGATGCAGTAACTTTTAGATTGCGGTATATAAGCATAAGTTAGGTTAGATGTAGTCTGTGTCATGTGCGAAAGTGACTTTGTATTCTTGATTTTTTATCTAATGCAGTAGCTATTGAACTGAGATGCAGTAACTTTTAGTTTGCGGCATATAAGCATAAGTTAGGTTAGATATAGTCCGTTTCATGTACGAAAGTGACTTTGTATTCTTGATTTATTATCTGATGCAGTAGTTATTGAACTTAGATGCAGTAGCTTTTAGTTTGCGGCGTATAAGCATGTTGGGTTTTGAGTAACTCTGCTTCTAATAATATCAATCTGCTGCTAACTGACTCTGCTGCTGGAATTGTGACTCTGCTGCTCATATTGAAGAATTCTGCAACTCAGAGTTAATTATAGTATTGAGTTAGGTATTTATGTTAATGATTGTATTAAATATTCTATAGGTTTAGAATATCGTTTGTGTGTGTAAGAAGTCTTTGTAAACCGTGTAGGGTTCCTTGTCTATAAAAGGAGATCCCTAGGGTTAGAGAATGTACGTGTGTTAGAAAAGTCGAATTCACTTCAAGGTTGTAAAACCCTAGCATTGTAAGAGTGCTCGTATAATTAATATATTGAAGTGTTTAGTGTGATATTCATTGTTCTTGTGTTCATCTTAAGTTATATAATATATTCCGTGTATTATATAAGTTCCAATTCAAGTCAGCTTCTATACTAGATCGTTTGCTCAACTGGGATCAACAAGTGGTATCAGAGCTTGTGATCTAGAAGCTGTGATCGAGAAGAACTCAAGTACTTCTAAAGTCTGTTCATAACAACAAACAGTAGCCATGGGTGATGACACACATATGATCACTGCATCCAAGATCCCAATGCTCATGCAAGGAGAGTATGAGCTTTGGAAGATGCGCATCAGGCAGTATATGCGCATGATTGACTACAAGATGTGGAACGTGGTTCTGGATGGTGACAAGTTTCCTAGGGTTGTTGATGGGAAGGAGTTAACCATCAAGGGCAAAGAAGATGAAGATCTCAGAAAGCTGGAGATCAAGACTCTCAGTATTCTTTTAATGGTAATACCTAATGAGTTTCAAGTTGATTTCGAACATTGTGAATCAGCTAAAGCTCTTATATATGACTGCTATTGAGTCAAGATTTGGTGGCACTGAAGCTACTAAAAAGTCAAGGAAGAATGTCCTAAAGCATCAATTTGAAAACTTCACTGCTCTAAGTGGTGAAAATCTTGATGGCACTTACAACAGGCTTCAAAAACTAATAAGTCACTTGAAGCTTGTAGGTTACACAGTTCCTGAAGAAGACATCAATCTCAAGTTTCTCAGAAGTCTTGCACCAGAATGGAGCATGCATACAGTGGTGTGGAGAAACAAAGCAGAATTTGAAACTATGAGCTTGGATAAACAAAGCAGAATTTGAAACTATGAGCTTGGATAGTCTGTACAACAACTTGAAAGTATATGAAACTGAGATGAATCTCTCATCCAGTTCATCTACTTCATCCTTAGGAGCTCAAATATAGTTTTTGTATCATCTAATACATATAAATCTTCAGATGCTCCCTCTGCTGCTAATCACTCTGCTGCTTATGGTGTATTTGCTGCTAGCACTAGCAACTCTGCTACTGGTTCTAACAACAGTGATAATATGAGTGATGCTGTTATTTGTGCTTTCTTAGCTGATCTTACTACAAGTACTCAAGTGATGAATCAAGATGCTGATCATATAGATCCTGATGCATTTTGATATGTGTCATTTTACACATATCTTTTCTTCCACTTTTCGAACCAAAATGATCAAAAACACTTCAAAATGGTCAAATAACATCACAAATATCCTTGGAGTGTGTTTTTGTGTTTCAGGTACAAAAGGATTGAAAATAGACGAAAAACGGAGCAAATATGCAGAATTGTCAAAATCAGTCCCTAAACTATCAAGAGTTGTCAGAATTAGTCCCTGGAGAAATTCTATGAAGAAAAGTCAACAAAAAGCCTCCCAGAATCCTCAAATGATAAGATTAGTCCTTGGATTGCATTTTCAAGAAATTACAAGAAAGGTCCTTAAAGTTTGTGAAATTGGCAAAAATGACCCCCGGGAATTTCAAATTCAAGAAAAGTGACAAAGTGGACCTCGGGAATTCAAGACTTATCAAAATTAGCCCTTGAATGAAGTTTGGATAAATGGCAGTTTTGGCCCTTGAAAAATCAGAAACTACACTATTAGTCCTTGGGCCCTAAATCCTAAAACTACTACTACTAAACTAACCCACTACCATAAACCCATTAACCCTTTAACCTTCCCTGGCCCAACACCACAATCACCAGCCCATTCCCACTCAAAAGCCACCCCACGTTTTTATAACCTTGGGTCAAACCAAGGTCAAACAACCTTTCTTCCCCAATACCCTGCGTACAAACACCCATCCCCACTCCATTTTTCTGCTACACCACAACCAAGACCCCAAAATCACCTTTCACCTTTCCCCATATCATCTTATCCAAGGAGAAGTCACGGGTTAACCTTGCCAGGTCACCAATCCACAACTTTTGGGCGCCAAATCAAGATTTAAGGGCTGAGATGGTTGTTATCAATCCTAGGGCTGAGATTTAATCCCAAGAAGCACAAATGAAGTTTGAAGCAGTTTACACTCAAAAAAAAAGCACGGCTGCAAGAAGACAAGAAGAGGGGAAACAACTAAAAACCCTATTTCAGCCACTATAAATAGAACATGTAGCCAAAGTTATAAGGCATTAGGATAATTGTTAGTTTTCTTTTTTATTAGTATGTCTTAAGTTTTATTTCAGCCTTGTACCTTTAAAAATTTTCAAGTTAATTAAAGTTTCCAAGTTGTTTTTTTTTACTCAGTGCCTTAATTTTATTTGTACTGCTTTCTAATATTCAAGTTCTAAATATTAAGCTCTCCACTGTTTCGTTAAGCCCACATAAGCTTTTTGTGAGATTGGGTTTTCATAAAAACTCATTTTCTATGCAAAATTTACCAAAACAGACCCATAAAGGGGTGTTTGGCACAAGGATTTTTGTTGGTTTAAAAACTGTTTTTGTTCAAAATTCCATTAAGGTCAGTTCCAACATAAAGTATTTAGTCATTTCAAAGCAAACTTTAGTAGCCTAAAGTAGTTTTATAGCTTTTTACTTAGTTTTTCAGAAAAAAATTTGTTATAACTGTTTCAACAAATTAGCTTAGGTAGAAGTAGTTTAAGCTTTTGTTAGTATCTCCTTAGCTCTATTTTAGCTTAGAATAGGTTAGTGCATTTTTCCTTAACCTGGACTTGACTTTTGTGGGTCAAAATCACCATTTTTCCGACCATTTTGCCCCATTTTGTCCATTGTTTTGCTGTCAAAAAGTGCCCAAACAGCCCAGAAATTTTTGATTTTTCATTTCTTCGTTTCTTGACCGATTTCTCTGAAATTTGGGTTGTAGCTTATTCGGTTGCTTGTCTTTTGCTCCATATTTTTATTTTATTTTTATGATTTTTTTTTACCAGCTTTTGTCAGCCCCAAAGTTACCCCTTTACCCCATTTTTCCTTTATTGCAGCCAAGCTTTAGGTGTACTTATGCTAGTTTAGAGCTTTTAGGAGCTTTATAATTGCTTTTACCTGTTCCTATTTGCTTATTTAGGTTTACCATTAGTGTCCCTTAGCTTTAGTCTTCCCCTAGTTAGCTTGTTTTAGCCTCAGGTTAGTTTTTAAGTTCAATATGATACTCCTTTTTGCTCTTTCCCTTAACTGATGCATATTTGGCTTTTCAAACTGCTTATTAACTGAATTTTATAAAAAGCTTTATTTATAAAATTTGCTTATTATCATGTTTTTAGTGAGTTTGTGCAAGAAACGTTAAAATAATAATAATAATAATAATAATAATTAAAAAAAAAAAAAAAAAGTTTTAGTAAAAAGCAAAAGGTGGGTTTCGAACCTGGGTCACCAGGTTACACAAGCACACAAACAAAACCCCCAAACCATCTCTGTTGCTTATGTTTCTTGTTACTCATTCCTTTAGTTTGTTATTAATAGTGGTTTATTATCCTTATTTAGCTTAGTAACTTATTCTTGTTTACTGCCTACTGTACCTTTTTATATGTCCTAAAGCATCAATTTGAAAACTTCACTGCTCTAAGTGGTGAAAATCTTGATGGCACTTACAACAGGCTTCAAAAACTAATAAGTCACTTGAAGCTTGTAGGTTACACAGTTCCTGAAGAAGACATCAATCTCAAGTTTCTCAGAAGTCTTGCACCAGAATGGAGCATGCATACAGTGGTGTGGAGAAACAAAGCAGAATTTGAAACTATGAGCTTGGATAGTCTGTACAACAACTTGAAAGTATATGAAACTGAGATGAATCTCTCATCCAGTTCATCTACTTCATCCTCAGGAGCTCAAATATAGTTTTTGTATCATCTAATACATCTAAATCTTCAGATGCTCACTCTGCTGCTAATCACTCTGCTGCTTATGGTATATTTGCTGCTAGCACTAGCAACTCTGCTACTGGTTCTAACAACAGTGATAATATGAGTGATGCTGTTATTTGTGCTTTCTTAGCTGATCTTACTACAAGTACTCAAGTGATGAATCAAGATGCTGATCATATAGATCCTAATGCACTTGAAGAGATTGATTTAAAGTGGCAGATGGCTATGTTAACCTTAAAGGCAAGAAGGTTCTTGAAGAGAACTGGGAAGCAGCTTAAATATAAGCCTCATGGTAACTTGGGATTTGACAAATCTCAGATGGAGTGCTACAACTGCAATAGGAAGGGTCACTTTGCCAGAGAATGTAGAGCTCCAAAGAAGATTGTAGAACTTCCAAAGAAGAATGATGCTGAGTCAAAGCCATCTACTGCTTTAGTGTCTTGTGATGGGTTAGGTGACTATGACTGGAGTGACATGGCTGGAGAAGAACTACATCAAGATTTCATTGCTGAAGTAAAGACTCCAAAGAAAAACTTTGCTCTAATGGCCTATGCTTCTTCATCATCTGGTTCTGACTCTGAGGTTTCCAATGAGTCAAATGATTCTACTTGTTCTTTTAAATCTTGTTCTGACACCATAGATGAACTTAAATCTAGGAATGAAAATCTTAGGCAAGAGGTTGAGTCTCTAAAACTTGATAACTTAAGTTATAAAGTAGGACTTGAAAATGTTGAAAGGAGATTAGAATATCTTAAGATGGAAATTGAATATGTTGATAGAATCAATATACAGGATGGTGAGCTTTTTGCTAAAAATGCTGAGATAGAATCACTTAAAATAAAATTAGCAGAAGCAGAACAAGCTAGAGATGAGGCTCTTGCAGATAAAGATAAACATATTGTAAGAGTTGAAAAACAAAAGTTTGCTTCAACTGCTATAGATCAAACTATTCAGTGTCAGTTAATGAGAAGAGGTAGTGGCATAGGGTATACTGAAGTGGCTCCTCCAATAAAAAGTACTTTTGCACCACCAGGAAAGGAGCTATCTTTCATGAGTAAACCAGAAGATATCATACCTAGTGAAGAAACCAGTAATGTGTCTATTCAAACATCTAGGAATGATAATAAAAAGTGTTCTGATGCACCCATCATTGAAGATTGGGTGTCAGATAGTGAGGATGAACAGGTTGAGCCAATACAAAATGTTAAATAGGAAGAAATTCCTAAAGTTAATGTGGCTAGAGTTAAACAGGTTAGGTTCCTGAAACCTGTGTTAGGTCTTAATATGTCTAGAAAGGTAGTTGAATACAATGAGGTACCTAGACATCAAATGAAAAGGTTTAATAACAAGCCTAGGGGTAATCAAAGGAATTTCAATAACCTAGTTTCTCATAAATTAGGTAATGACTTTCAATTAAACAAGTAGGCATGTTATAAATGCGGTAGTTTTGAGCATTTAATTGCAGATTGTACAGTCTACCAAAAACCTGTTTGGAACCAATATAATAGAGTGAATCATCAAAACTTTTCAAAAAGGACTCACTCTTATTCTAAAAGAAAAATGGTTCCAAGAGCAGTTTTATTGAGATCTGGTGTAACTAGATCACTCATAACTGCTCAACCAAACAGGCCTTTTCATAATACAACAACTGGTCCTATTTCTCAAAGAAAAGTAAAATCTGCTGCTAAGGCAAAAGACTCTGCTGCTGTTACAAAAGCTGACTCTGCTGCCAAGGCAAAGGGTTCTACTGCTGTTTCAAAATTCATAACAGATACAGTTGTTGGAGACCACTTTTATGCTGTTAAGGCCTCAGCTTGCTGGACTTGGAAACCAAAATCAAATGCTTTATCTAAAGTTTCCAATACCAGCAGTGCATCAATGGACCTCACTAAGTATAATTATGTTGATGCACAGGGCAGATCCAAGCCAGTGATGGCTTGGGTCAAAAAGAGAAACTGATTTCTCTACTTTTCATGTGCAGGGCAATCTACAGGATGAGCTAAAAGACAACGGAATTATTGATAGTGGTTGCTCTGGACATATGACAGGAGACATTTCCCAACTTGAGGATTTTGAGCTAATTGAAAATGGTGGAAGTGTTGCCTTTGGTAATGATGTCAATGGTGGAAAGATCATAGGTACTGGTACTATCAAAACAGGTAGTTTGGATTTTGAGAAAGTGCTCCTTGTAGATGGACTTAAGTTCAATCTCTTTAGTGTGTCATAAATTTGTGACAAAAGGAATTTTGTTCTTTTTACTGATACTAAATGTCTTATCCTTTCTCCTGACTTTAAGTTGCCAGATGACAAATTTGTGCTACTCAAAGTTCCTAGATCTGATAACATATACAGTGATCATATAAAGAACATAGTTCCCAAAAGAGCTTTAACTTGTATACTTGCAAAGGCCACTTTTGATGAATATAAACTATGGCACAGGAGACTTGGACACTTGAATTTCAAAACTATGAACAAATTGGTCAAAGGAAATCTTGTTAGAGGATTACCTTCAAAAGTTTTTGAAAATCTTGAAACCTGTGTTGCCTGTCAAAAGGGTAAACAACACAGAGTATCTTTTAAGTCCAAAGTTGTTAATACCATTACAAAGCCTTTACATTTGCTTCATATGGATTTATTTGGGCCTGTTTATGTGAATAGTCTGAATAAGAAGCAACATTGCCTAGTTGTCACAGATGATTTTAGCAGGTTTACATGGGTATTCTTTCTAGCTACTAAGGATGAAACAACTGAGATTCTTAAAGAATTCATCACTAGAATAGAAAACCTAGTTAATCATAAAGTTAAAATAATCAGATGTGATAATGGAACTGAATTTAAGAATTATGCTATGAATCAGTTCTGTGTGGGTAAGGGTATTTTAAGACAATACAGTGTTGCTAGAACTCCTCAACAAAATGGTGTTGCAGAGAGGAGAAATAGGACATTGATTGAGGCTGCTAGGACTATGTTGTCAGACTCTAAGTTACATATACCTTTTTGGGCTGAAGCAGTGAACACTGCATGTTTTGTTCAGAATAGGAGTAAGGTAGTTAAGCCTCACAATAAGACCCCTTATGAATTATTTCATGGTAAAAAGCCAATGAAAGCTTTCTTTAGACCATTTGGGTGTCCTATTACCATCTGAAATACCAAAGACCAGTTAGGCAAGTTTGATGAGAAGGCTGATGAGGGTTACTTTGTTGGATACTCTGTCAATAGTAAAGCTTTCAGGGTGTTTAACAAGAGAACTAAATTTGTAGAGGAAACTTTGCATATTAAGTTTGATGAGAATAAGCCTAATACTGCAAAGACTGAACCTGAGTGGCTGTTTAATATTGATATGCTAACCAAAACCATGAATTATGAGCCAGTAATTGCAGGTGTAGATACTAACCATGATGCAGGTACAAAAGAAAATGTTTCTGCAGCTACAGATGGAAAGAAGTCCACACCTCAGGAGGAGTTTGTTCTGGTTAATAAATGGAAGATTGGTTCTACTGTTACTCACACTCAGGAGGCTCCCAGCTCACAAGATGATCATTCTCCCAAGGGAGATGGAAGGGGTGGTATGCAATCATCTAAGAAGCTCAAGTGATTGATGATGGTGTCCCTAAGGAAACTGCTCCCAGCAGCAGTTTATCTGATTCTGCTGCTAAAACTGCAGACAACTCTGCTGCTGACCATGCAAGCAACTCTACTGCTGAGCAAACTGCTTTATTGGTTATTTTGCTAAGTAAGAATTCTACTGATGGTTACTGCTGAAGGAATCTGCTGAAGACACAGATTCTGCTGAAGATGTGATACTGCTGAAGACATAGTTTTTGCATTTTTAGTTTCTGCGGACATAGTAAAACCGCGCATTATGTAATGTAGTTAGGATATGCATGAGTTATATTAGGAAAAGATAATGCATATCATTTAAAGTTTATAGAATATACGTTTCTTTTGAAACGGTTTAGGTTAGGGTTCCTTGTCTATAAAAGGAACACAAGTTTATGTTCAATGTGATGATCAAGTTTACAAGTTATTAATATATAAAAATCCATAGAGGATTAAACGTTCTTAGTATTCATTGTTTATGTTTGTATTTGTTTTCCGCAATAGAATACAAGCTTTGGAGATTCTCTATTAGAGTGTTTGTGATTACATAGATACTGCTAATGATCAATGAGAGCTACAAGATCTATCAAGAATACATAAATTCAACAAGTGGTATTAGAGCCTCGGGAGAGTCTCTTTGATACTGAGAACATCAATTCTTTAAACAACTCCAAGCACTGTTATAATTGCATCGAGTGTATTTCTTACTGAGAAACAATGAAATTCTCACACTGATGCTTCTAAAGCAGTTCTTCTTGTACTTCTTGTGCCTCATTACACAAATTTGTTTCTACAGATCCATAAGCCCCTGCGTTATCAATTTCTTCAAAGTCAGTGAAATTCGTTAGTATTTCCCATAAAGAATACTATGGCTTTATCTCAATTCTTTTGATCTTCGCTTCCTTGCCTTTGTTGAAACGGAGGCACCATCAACATTCACTGTGGTTTGAGTGACCTTTATAATGCATCCACATCTTGTGTAATCATGCGGATTATTGCCTTATTCTTATGTTCGCTAACTGTACTTCACTTCTTCGCATAGGAACCTTGGAGGCAGTCACCATATGAGTTTGCACCCATTGCTTAAAGTATTTGTGAAAAGAAGTAGAAATTGTTGAGTTCTCTTGTCGCACTTCTAGTCACAGCTCTGATACCACTTGTTGATCCCTTTGAGCAATTTGATCTAGAATTATTGACCTTGATACCAAAGCTACATAATGTTATGTAAGCGACTTGTTGTCCTTAAGTCACTATTTTTGCGGATTAATTGATTAACTTAAGAAGAACGACGCAACACAGTAATCTCAACACTTAACACTTCAATATATTTATCGGCACTCTATGAATAAGTGCTAGGGTTTTACAGCTTGACAGGTATGATATGTACGGATACTAATAAGCCTTCTCTAGTCTAATTAGTCTACATAGTGGATCCCTTTTTTACACCAAGGAACCCTACGGCGCTTCATTAACTTTTCTAACAGACAAAGATATTCTAATCAAGTTAGAATATTCAAACATTACCATAAATATAAAGACGTGTATACATAACTATCACTCACGCGCAGAGATGTACAGCAGTATCCTACCAGCTAGTAGGTTACAGCAGTAGAGTACTTTAGCGTTAGAAGTAGTCTGCCGCCAGTACGAGATACCACGACCGTAGAGTTGCTTAACCCAACATACCTTCTTCCTCAGTGATTGAACTCTTGAACTGTCTGTTCGCTTGACTTCCTCAACCTCTGAACTCATCATTCCCACCAATCTGCTTAATGCCTCCAGGATCCTTTGCTCAACATGAGTGAAATCCCCAGTGATTAGGATGATTATGCTGAGAAAATAGTTCTCCTTTATTTTCCCTCTAAAGAGCAAGCCTCTTGCGATGTAGGATCGATTTTTATTCTTCTCTGCATCAGTGTCAGTCACTCTCTGACTGTTACCTTTAAGACCACCTTCAAATTATGGATCAATGTTGGTAATCAGTTTGCACTGCATTGCTTAGCGTTCTATCTCTTTTTTAGTCGAGATTTTGCTGTCCATGTTAGGGAGAGTGATAGGTGATGAGGTATCGTTGTGTTGTGATTGTGTGTTGTATCTGATCAACATTAGTCCAGACATGATGTAAGTTGTGATTTTGA
>LBNU01023145.1:41389-56185 GCA_014162995.1 Artemisia annua
AAGGTAAAAAGACTAACCACTAATTGGTGTGTTTAATTTATGCATTCATGGCATTTTTGGTTTGTATTCTTTGAGGTTATGTACTTACCACTTAAGCATGCAACCTAAACCAATGTACTTACACATGAAGCCTCCCAATAGCAAAATCAATTCATAAAACATTAATTAACACCCCTTTGCATTTATAAGACTACTTAGTCTTTTATTATATATGATATGACCTAATCTCTCTCTCTCACACACTTCATTTCATCCTTCTCTTCCCATTTCTCAATTTGATCATAATTATACCAGTCCCTAGACTTGTCAGCCATTAGCTGAATTGCTTCTTTAGCGTCCTTAGGATTTTTCTTAAAGATAGGTCCTTGGTAGTCTAGTTCTTTCCTAGTAGGTATATCCAAGCCCTGATAGAAAGTTATTACTTCTTGCATTTCAGTTAAATCAGGCCGTGGGCATGTAAAAAGTACGTCATTAAACCTTTCCCACGTCTCATTCAATGTTTCATCAAGATATTTCTTGAATTTTTTAATTTCTTTTATCTTCTTAGCAATTCGTTCAGGCAGTCTAGTTCTTTCCTAGTAGGTATATCCAAGCCCTGATAGAAAGTTATTACTTCTTGCATTTCAGTTAAATCAGGCCGCGGGCATGTAAAAAGTACGTCATTAAACCTTTCCCACGTCTCATTCAATGTTCATCAAGATATTTCTTGAATTTTTTAATTTCTTTTATCTTCTTAGCAATTCGTTCAGGCGAGCAGTACTTCATTAGTAACTTCGTTTTTAATTCCTCCTAGTTAGTAATGCTCCCAGCTGGTATAGATTTTACCCATCAACTTTCATCACCGGTAAGTTTCCTAGGGAAGATGTACACGTAGCATCACATGATCAAGACTCACATAGGATGAGTGAAACAAGTCAACAATCTCGAGCATTTTATCCATGTGCTCATTAGCATTTTCTAATTCGGACCCACTAAATTTATTCTAAGAAAGTTCCTTGAGAATTTGCTCACTAAGTGCAAATGAAACGTTTCCTTTGAAAGCTGGCCTTACAATTCCCGGGCCAGAGTCTTCTCGAATCTTAGTCATATATTCATCAATCGTGAATCCCATCTTAATTTTTGAACTTATACCAAAAATTAAAAAAAGAAATAGAAAAAATATATAAAAATAAAAATGAAACTAAAAATTAAACAAAGACAACTAATCTGTATCAGCTACGATTACACGTGTGCTGGAAAGCAATACATCGTAACTGAGAATCAAGAATTACGCCGTATGCAATGGAAGTGAATACACTATAAACCTAACCTAAGACAGAAGACAGTTAACAAACAAAAAAAAGAAAACTAATCTAATCTAACCAAAATACAAAACACATTAAATTAACCTAAAACTAAACTATTCTCCGGCAGCGGCGCCAAAAACTTGATGTGTGTTTCGTTGTAGGTATTTTTATATTCAAGTTTTAATATTTATACTTAGCCAGACTTATACCTTAAAGGCACACTTTCATTGGTACTGTACCCGATCAGATGTAGCCAGTGGGGTAAGTACGAGGTCGATCTCGGGAATAGTACGCCTAGGTCCTATCTAGTGTATTTTACAAGTGTTAAAGGGGGTTTTGATTGATTTGATTATATTAACTATTAATAACATAAAAAGTAAACTAAACTATATTATACTAAAGTTATGATCAATGAGAGAAAGAAGTGCTAGCCATGTTAATTCTATTCCATTTTAGTTTTCCGTTCATTAGTGCAATGATCTAATTGTAAAGTACTGGTGATGTCAGGATATGTAGGGGATATCTCCTTGGTCCAGATAACACCCCCGCACTCCTATCTATCCTAGACTATGCCACTTGGTCCATGTATCTAGACACTATACAAGTAATCTCCTAGGCCATTTGGTTCATGTACCTATCGGACTACAAGCATGCATAAAGTTAATTGTATCATCTAATCTATGTGATTTATCAGTGGTATCCACTTGGTCCATGTAAGACACTACTCATTCTCCACTTGGTCCATGTAAGAAGAGCACGCCCCTACTTAAATGTTCTCATAATATACATCCAATACCCACTTGGTCCATGTGATACTAGACTTAAACTACTTAAACAAATAAACGAGGGTTGAAACAATACATACATAAACTAAGCAATACAAGACAGTAGATCTAAACAAACGGAAATACTATCATAGAATATTCATAAACATGGCTAACACCAAAGGGTATTAGCCGATAATGTATGTAAAAGCACAAATAGATAATTCAAACGATACACAAATCAATAAATCATAGTGCAATAATATGCAAACCGAATGATTAAGCCTAATGTGATGATACGAGAACTTCTCTCCTTGTTATCCTAGCTCTTGGGGCTGATCTTGAGGCCTTGGAATGGTGAAATTCGGCTGTGGTTGAAAGTGGTGAGTGAAAGATATTAAAAACTCCCGTTTAGGGCTTGTATTTATAGTCTTCTATTAGAGCGAGATTACTACGTATTCATAAGGGAATACGACGTAACCTAGATATCTTGATTGCTGACGAAGAAAGCATATTCCAAGCATATTCTACGTATCTTCTAAAATACGGCGTAATCTAGAGATTCGTTACGCCGTAACCTTTAATTCTTCGATATACTTTGACGGGGGATAAGTTCTTCATTACAGCGTATGGCCAGAGTTTCATACGCCGTAATCCTTTAATGGTTGACTTGGGCTTTGACTGTAGAGCTTCCAATTACGGTGTATTGCCAGAATTAAATACGTCGTATTCTTTAATATCCACCAAGACTTAGTGAATTCTTCCAGGTACCAATACGGCGTAAGGCCAGAGTTGCTTACGCCGTATGCTCTTTTACAGCTTGCATACAAAATAGCTCCAAATCATGTCTTAAATCTGCTCTTTTAACAATATTGCTCCATAATCACTAAAATAGGAAAACTTAGGAAATTCAGTATCAATTCATATATAAATATGCATAATATGAGCAATAAACATGTGATAAATATTCAACAATTTAGGACTTATCAGAATCTGAATTCTTGGCTTTTGCAGCTGCTGGTAAAGAAGCTGAATGGTTGAAAAAATTGCTTCTTGAGATTCCTTTGTGGCCTAAACCTATAGCACATATTTCTATCCATTGTGATAGTGCAGCTACATTGGCGAAGGCTTATAGCCAGATGTACAATGGGAAGTCTAGGCACTTAGGTGTCATGCATAGCATGATTCGTGAGCTTATCATGAATGGGGTGATATCTATAGAGTTTGTTACTACTAAAGGGATGGGTTTAAAGTCCAACTTAGTCACTGAATGCTATGACACCCAACTTCTTAATGGTTAATATATTTCTTTGAAAAAGTGCCTGGTAGGAGCATGAATAAAAAGGAACTACCTATGTGAATGTTGAAGTTTTGCCACTTCAGGGAGCTTTGGACTTTTGGCTCTTACAACATTTATGAATTGGATATGGATACATGGCTTGTATAGTGTCAGAAGCGTTTAAGTGTTTGAAAACTTATGTGTATTTTATCTTCAGGTATTCAAATGGGTTGAAGGGTTCAATTCTTAGAACACCCTGATTCTCGAATAATTGAACGTGTAATTTACTAAGATGGAAATTCAATCCTCAGGAAATTTTCGTTTATGCACATGTTTTGTATGATGTTTAATTTTCATGCAAATGAAGTGAACTAAATTTGGGGAGGATTGTTGGAAAGTATGGTTCAGATGATGTTCAGTGAGTGCACTCGTCAGTGAGTGACATTATGTGTAACACCCCCATTTTCACGGTTCGCAGCGGATTTACGGTTGGGGTATTACTTCATGGAATCACAGTTACAGTAATAGAAAACGACTCGAAAAGAGACGTTTATAGAAATTTAGTTATCATTCATTTAATTATCAGAGTTTTTATAGTAAAAGATGTACTTTTACTATTGATGAGGCCCCAAAGTCTAAGTGATATGTTATGTTTGAATGATAACTGGTTTGAAAGACCTCCAAGTTCAGTGCCACCTTCTGCCATAACTCCATAGTAGTGATATACCTAGGATACATCCTTAAAAAGTCAACACTAAGTGTTGAGTGAGAATCATAGGTTTAAGCGTTTGTGAATACAAGTTCCCTGGGCTCCGTTGTTACACCCATCTGGGAAAATGTTGTGTGTGTGTGATAATTGTGATGCATGCACAATTATCAAGAGTGGGGTATGTTGCACTAAGCTCATGAACCACACGTTAACAGTCCGGGTCATGGGGGCTGCAGACCTAACCATGAGGGGATAGGAAGGATAAATTGCCAAAGTTAATCCTTCAGTGTGTTCAAATAAAGTACTTATTGATACCATCCAGAAAGATGTAGTATCAACGGGAGTTGTCAAACTCTAATAGATCTATCAACTATATTAGCGTTCGTGTGGGTAAAATATCTCAAACGATTAGATTCATGAATTTTAGTTATGTAGTGGTGGCAGATAGTTTACTCGTGCAACAACCAAAGAAAAAGACTTGTATTCGGTTTAAAGTAAAGCAAGTAGCACGTATCCCCCTCACAAGGTTTGTAAAGCATTTATAGTGAAAAGTTAAAAAGATGTGAGGCTACGAAACTCACCTGGGCTTAGAGAAATCTTATTGATGCAAAAAGTGACTTGGAAACTAGACTGCCTTACTCACGTATCCTGGTGTGTTGTAGGTGTGGATGTATGTCAAGCTTTAATTGTTTTGTTTATGTTTTCTTAAGTAGGGTTTTTAGGGTTTTAGATTTAACACGACACCGTTCAGGCCATCACAATTCAGAAGTATAAGACTCCTCACATGAAGCTCCCTACTATTGTATTATGTTATTAACATAATACCGTTCGGGCCATCATAATTCAGAAGTTAATACTCCTCACATGAAGCTCCTTACTATTGAGTTATGTATTTATTTAGAGTTTAGTTATAACATAGCGCCGTTCGGGCCATCATAATTCAGAAGTACATGCAATAATCGTTTGAGGAGTCAGGGCACTTTAAATCGTAAACCCAGCAAACTCGTCAAAACGAAATATCCACATAATACTCCTCACATGAAGCTCCCTAGTATTGTGTTATGCTTCTAACTTTAATATTTTTACTTTATACCCTTATAGTTTAACATATTTACAAAATCTACCCTAAACTTATAATACTTATATTACATAGGTTTATAACTATCTAGACTTGACACAATTAGTCCCTATACTTCTATATTTTAGGAAAATGATAGAAATGACCCTTGGACTTATAAGTTTTCTATATTTACCATTTAGACCCTTAACTTTATAACTTTTTTAAAACTAGTCCTTTTAAGTTTATAACTATTTAACTTTTTATCCTAGGGTTTTATAACTTTGCAAAAAGGGTCCTTATACTTATAACTTCTAAGAAATGTCAAAAATAGTCCCTAGACTTAATATTTTTAGAAAGTTACCATATATACCCCTATGCATGGAAAACTTTGCAAAACTAGTCCTAATTCCATGCAAACTATCTTTTTATGAAACAAAAAGGTTTCCTAGCTTATGTTTAACTAATATTAGCTTATCTAAGTTATCTAAACTAGCTTAGGGCTTATGGAAAGGACTTATAGCATATAAAATGTAATTCGACTCATATTAGGGTTTTAAAAAGATAAGTTCTAGTATTTAGTGATCAAGACTTAGGCAAGGGTCCTAATGGGATCTAAGGCATCCTAATACTATCCTAGAACTAAAATAAAGCTAAAGGAAGCAAGTATGAAAGCTTACGTGACTAGGGAAGGGTTAACGAGGGTTTCCTAGGGTTTTCTCGGCTCAAATCACAACTCGACAAAGGCAAGGCTTAGCTAGCTCGACTCCTAGACCTACTACAGCTCGTGTACAACCACTAGGACCAGAATATGTGTGGAGAGAAAGAAGAGAAGGTGTGAGGTTGAAAGGAAGAGGGGTACGGGGTATTTATGGTGCTACGAGGAGTAGCGACGAAGAAATGGAAGTAGGAGGGGTAAGATGAGTAAGCTGAGCTAGAGGGGGGTTGTGGCAGGTCTAGAGTGTGACAAGGTCGAGCTATGGTGTAGCTAGGGGGCTGCTAGGCCGGTTGTGGTTGTGGTGAGCTGAGAGGAAGAAGGTGGTGACAAGTAAGTGATGCACCTACTTGTGTGAGGTGCTTAGAGGTGCTTGAGGTGCTTAGAGGTGCTATAGTAACTTGGTTTAAGGGTTTAGGTTTAGCTTTTAACCTAGTTTTGTCTAGTGAGAGTTTAGGGTTTATTCTAGGGTTTAGTGCCTAGATTAGAGTCCTATGAGTGTCTAATGACTATTCCTAAGTCCTAAGGGGCTTATACTAAGTGGTGGTATCTTATGGGAAAGATTTGGGAAGGTTTGACCTAGTTTCCGGGAAGTTATAACCTAGTTATTGTTTTGTGCCTAAGGGACTTGTACCTAAGCTCTAATGGGTTGTACTAGTGCCTAAGGGTCCTAAGGTATCCTAATGTTCCTAAGGTAACTCATACTTAAGCCTTGAACACTTTCAAACTAGTTTAGTTAAGCATATAGGGTTTAGTAAGCACATAGACCTAATTAGGGTTTAATTAGGGTTTGTTAGGGTTTTGTGATATGTTTAGTGTGTTAGATTGGTAGATTACTTATTGTGGTGTTGTTGTGATCTTATGCTTGACATACCAGGGGTTTATAGGATGTGAGTGTTGAGTTATTTGGCTTGTGTGGATACGTGGGCAGGTCTAGAGAGTCATGCAAGTAATGAATGCACATAAAAAGCAAAAATTTACCTGTGAAATACCTACTATAGGTATTTGTAATGGGAATGATAGTGATAAGATTTTGTGGGTTGCTACATTATAGACTGAATGGTATTCATCATCTGATGAGTTCAGTGGAAGCTGATGGATCTCATCAGGGAGTGGTGTCATCAAAGAGTTCATGTTATCAGTGAGTGAACTTCTCAGTGAACACACTCAGGGAGCAACTGATGCTAGGATTGCGCCTCACAAAAGGTTTTACCTCTCAAGCGATCTTGAGAAGTTTGCAATCCTCCAGGCAGTGTATCTGACCGATGTAGTATAGTGAGTGGTAGGTACCGAGGGATTGATCGTTCTCTAGGGGAATAGTATTGTTAGGATTGAAGTGTAGGTCAACTAGGTCTAAAGGTGATGGATGATTCCTTTTGTATTTTTATGTTTATTGAAAGCAAGTAAAATCTCGGGTATTGGAAGAGTGAGCGGAATTAGTTGTTAGTCAACTAACCCAAAAACTACTAATTAAACTAAAAACAATAAAATAATTGACAAGAAAAGTAAATGTGGTGANGAGGGATTGATCGTTCTCTAGGGGAATAGTATTGTTAGGATTGAAGTGTAGGTCAACTAGGTCTAAAGGTGATGGATGATTCCTTTTGTATTTTTATGTTTATTGAAAGCAAGTAAAATCTCGGGTATTGGAAGAGTGAGCGGAATTAGTTGTTAGTCAACTAACCCAAAAACTACTAATTAAACTAAAAACAATAAAATAATTGACAAGAAAAGTAAATGTGGTGAACTCCTTATGTAAAACAAATGTGTTTACTTAGATTTCACTACTCCCTTGTTATCTTTTATCGGTTTGTTGAATGCCACAATTGTTTAGTTGAAGGATTGTATTCCTTAATACCATTCGTGGGGGCGTGTACGTCCTTCCCCAACCCTATGAGTTTCTATCTCTTCTTATGACGACGCATTTAGTATCCTGTCATAGCCTCTTTAATAGTCGCTCATGCATTAAATACAATCAATAAAACCGTAGTACACATCCGATTACGTTTCTTAAGACGTTCAAGCTAGTTACCGTATAGGAGATTTAGCCAGTTTTCTTAAGCCTAACATGAGTCAATCAACCAAACAATAAACAACAAACCAACAATCAATAACTAGGTTTCATTAGATCTAAGCAAACACAAATAAACTTAAGCTAGCATGTTAATGTAAAGAAAAGACAAACAATTAATCAAACAACACATAGACATATTGAATGATTAAAGGAAGAACTTATCTTTAATTGAACATGGAAGAAAAGAGGGTTTGAAACCCTAAATTTACGGCAAAATTCGGACTAGGGTTTTTACACAAAGTTCCACCACCCAATGAATGAAAAATCCTAAAATATATATAGATTTACAACTCTGACGGCGTCAGATTATAGATCCTGACATCGTCAGATCGCCGCGTCTTAGGGTTTCGTATCGCCCAAGAAACCTCTGACGCTATCACGTATAAACTCCACTGGGCCGTCTCTCTTTAACTTAATACCTGACGGCCTCAAATATTTTGTACTTGACGCCGTCAGGTGTTAACTTCACAAATTCTTCTGGGGCGTCTCATTATAAAAATCATCCATTCTCAGCATAAGGTGACAGCGTCAGCATCCAAAGCGTGACGCCGTCAGGTGTAAAATCCTGACTTTTCTTGACTTTCTTGTTTTCTTCATTCTTGAGCATAAAAACGTCTGAAAAGCTCCAAAATGCTTCATATTCCAGAAATCACGTCCTAAGTAACTAAAATGAAAAAAGGAACGATTTGAGGCAATATTTGATCATAAAAACACGACTTAGGGCTTAAATGACCCCTAAAAACGTATCAAATAAATCCTTATCAGCAACCCTCTCAGGGACTAGCTTATCAGCGAGTGTAACAACAAGCTGGACTAAGGGTGATCACGGTCCAAAAACCAGACCGGACCGACCAAGACCGGACCGGACCGAAGACCGAGAACTGGAAAAACCATAGACCGAGACCGGACCGAATGTGGTCGGTCCGGTCCGGTCCGGTCGGTCTTCGGTCGGTCTGGTCCAATTAGGCAAGACTTGGCAAGTTTTTTCGGGTTTTTGGTTGGTCCGGACCGGACCGGACCGACCGGACCGAGGACCGAATTAGCCAAAAAGCTTAGACCGAGGACCGGACCGAATGTGGTCGGTCCGGTCCGGTCGGTTTTGTCGGTCGGTCCGGTTCATCCGGTCCGTTTGCTCAGCCCTAAGCTGGACTGAATCATAACTAACTTGCAACGGCTCTGACCTATTCAAGTGGCAGTTAAAACTGCATTAATGACCACGTTTAATTGGTCGTGTAACCACTAATTCCTATTATTATGGAGGCTAATTATGTGGTGATTAATGGGCCGTTAATCACTCATAATTCTATTAACTAGGGTTGAGTGATCTTACTTATAAAAAGGAGATCAAAGACAACTGCATGAGACACACAACAGAAAACCTAAACACTTAGATGCGCAAGGGTTATTGATTTGTGCATAATTCAATAACAAACATTTGGTCTTATCCCAAGTAGATATTCGTGATACCCAGGCATTAGCAGGGTTCTAAAAGGCGCGCCTTAGCGCCGGTAAGGTGTCGCTAAGGCTCGAGGCATGGCCTCGACGTTACGAAACAGACCAAGTCGTCTTCTTAAAGTGTGGCGCGTGATGAGGCATGAAAAGGCGCGCCTTAGCGCGAGGCGTGGCACCTTATTTTGAAGCTTTTAAAGGATTTACTAGTATTTGGGCTAGAATTACCGAATTACTGATATAAGGGATTTGGGCTTGGGCATGGTAACTTTATAAATCAATTTTAAGTTTTTAACTTATTTCTTTGGTTCTACCACTCATATAACGACTGAAGAAGGTTTTGACGACTACTTCGATGAAGAAGGTTTTACTTAAAAAATGACGAAAAATACAAGGATAGTTTAGTTTTTTGGGTTTATTTATTATGTATAACGCTTTTTGTAAACTTGGTGTATTATATATATACATATGTATGAAATATGATATAAATATATAAATCTAAAAAAAAATTTATGTCGCTTTGACTCACGCCTTAGAAAACGCCGTAGCTTCGCTATAGCTCATAAGGCTTGAGGCTTGGCTTCGCCGCCACGCCACGCATCACGCTATTTATAACCTTGGGCATTAGAGTCGAATAGTTTACTTTGAAAAGTGATTACACGATTTCAAGTGATATCCGGTAACCTCATTGGTAATTAGTTAGGCTATTGATTATCTTCACTCTGTTCTAGGCTTATAACCACCAACATCATTTTGTTGTTATGTTTTTCAAGCACAACTATTCAATTCTAATTCTATGTTATATAAAAACCCAAAATTATTACTTTTCATTGGACTGTTTGATTTGAAAATTCCAGTGTTCTAAAAGGCGCGTCAAGGCGTCGCCAAGGCGCGAGGCGTGGCCTCGGCGCCACGAAATGGACCAAGGCGTGAGGTCTAGGCGTCGTGTGGAAAGGCGTGGAATAAGGCGCGAAAAGGCGTGCAATGGCGCGCCTTTTTGGTAAGGCGTGGCGCCATTTTTAGAAGCATTTAGGGGATTTATGGATTTGGGCTTGAATTTCAAGTATTTGGGTTATTTCTTTCTTGGGCCTCGTAATTTCAAAACTTAATTCCTACTTGGGCCTCGTATTTGGGCCTGGCTATTTGGGATTTGGGCTTTAGTATTTGAAATTGCTCTTATAAAATGATATAAAATTATAAATACATAAATTTATAAATATTTTGTTGCCGCCTTAAGAAACGCCAAGGCTTCGCAAAGACACGTAAGGCTTGAGGCGTGGCTATGCCGCCACGCGCGCCTCACGCCTTTTAGAACATTGCAAAATTCCCTTAATGAATTTCATATTAACAAAAAGAAATTTGCTCGATGGAATTTTTTATACTTCTAGAATATCGCTAAACCAAAGATACACCGGTTATTTTATGAGGGACTATCTTTTCATTATCTTTACTACTATAAAACAAAAAATAGCGGTTAATGCACAACGTATTGATTGGTTAATGCAATAAGAAATGGGAGTTAGCACACGATTTGGTAGTACCATCCGACCGAATCAAATTTCATTGTTTACCTATTCAATTTCAATGAGTATACCTCATGAGAGTTGACATCAATGTAGAATCAAAATTATTTAAAGATCTAATCAATCAATCCTAACAACTTATTTTTCTTTAAAATAAAAAAAACCCACTTTCCACATTTTTTTAAAATAAAATATCTTGCAAACGGTAAATTGTCAAGTGAAAAAAAATACACCATCGCGACGACTATTTTTTTTATCTTTCAGTAGACGGGCACTTCGATATACTTTTGACGAACTTTTTTTACAGTTACGTCTAGAAAAATCACATGTGATTTGTATCAAAAATCACATGATTTTCATAAATCACATGATTTCATAAATCACATCTGTGATTTCATAAATCACATGTGATTTTCCCAGGCACACCTGACTTAAAGATTAAAAAAAAAAAAAAAAAAAAAAAAAAAAAAAAAAAAAAAAAAGTCACCTAGTACTCAAGCGCACTCCAAAGATAAGAAAGTCTTTTGATCGGCGATGGGTGGCTGATGTTATGAAAAAATAAACAAGTAAAAGATGTGAAAGTCTTTTGATGGATATGAATGATGCTTTAGAAATTAGAAAGTAAAAGATGTGAAAATCAATTGACGATGCTTTTGATGGAGTTAAGTTAATGGATGATGCTGTCAAAATAGATGTACTTTAATAAATATAAGGGTTATTTCTACATATAGGTAATGAACTTTAAAAAATTTCCTATGTTAGGTAATGAACTCTCGAAAATATTAAGGGTCCGTTTGGTTTATAAGTGGGTTTAGAATAAGATTTGGATTTGGTTTAGGATTTGGATTTGGTGTAGGTTTAGGAGTGAGAAATTATATTTGTTTTATTAATTTAATAATAAATTTTGATTTAAAAAAATGTTATTTAAAAATAAAAGAAGTTATATATGTATAAGAGAGAAAGAGTGATACATTGTAATATTAGTGTGTGAGCGAGAAAACCTACCCTTCTCCTCTACTTTTACTTTTAGTGGGCCCTTTTCACTATTCAAATACCAAAACCATATACCAAACAACAATTTTTATAATCAATCCCAAATTCAAATCCAAAACCCACCAACCAAACGGGCCCTAAGTTAGATAACCAAACTTTCATCTTTATTCAATGTTAAGTAATTTTGCCAGATGTCGCAACTGGTAACCAATTGGGCCCACTTGTGTCCATTTATAATTAAAAGAGTTAATTATTTAAAGGGGTATTTTGGTCTTTTAAACTGTATCTCTTTTAACCTTCCACCACCACCACTCCGGCCACCACCACCGCCACTCCATCATCATCAAAACCACCAAGAACAACGACCACAACATTAAATCCAAATAATCCAAATCCAATCCTATTCTTGACTACACATCACAAATACCCAATCCACATCCGATTTGGATTCGAGACCCAAATCCGTGCACAACCACAACCAAACTTTCATCTTTAAATGTTTCAGTTAGAATAAAATAAAATAAGTAAATTTGTTTTACCATGAGACCGAATCCACATCCGAACCCAATTCGAGACCCAATCCCATCACGAATCAACACGGACTACTCATTCCCACCATCACGGCAACGACGGGTTTTACCTCGACACCAAACAACCCAAATGATACCAAAACAATTTTTAACCCACGACCGTGACTCAATCTCGACACCAAAACAACCCAAATGATACCAAAACAATTTTTAAGCATTATTATGATTAATCTTTGATTTTTACTAGAACAAAAACCCTCGAAAATTAGATGAACAACTCATTTCTTCGGTGAACAAGGTAGATGAACGAGGTTAAGCTTTTGGTGGTGTACACGGGCTGTGGTGACAGATTCGTGGTGTTGGAGGAAGCTTTATGGCGCGTGGTGTGTATAAAAATAACGGGGAGATCGAGATGAGTAAGATGAGGGTGGCGGTGAGAAGTGGTGGTCGGCGGTGTGAACTCCGGTGGCCGGATAATGGCCGGAAAATGAAGTGTTTGTCAAAAGTCCTCAGTGAAAATTTTTAACATATTTTTTTTAAAAAAATGATCTTTTTGATTTTAAGTTGCATTTTGGGTTTTGGGTTTTACTGATCTTGTGTTTTTTTGTTGAAAAGTGTTGAGATTTGAAAAAGATGGGATCTGGGAGTGGTTTTTATTTAGGAATGGAGTTTAATTTGGAGACAAAAGTGGTTGATTGATTTGGTTTTGATTATAATGACATGTGGTTATGTTGTGTTATTTGCAATACATATACATGAAAGGACAAATATACCCTTCAACTTACCGGTTTAGCAGGTCACAAGTGGGCCCAACCGATTACCAGTTGTTACATTTGGCAAAATTACCTAACATTGAACAAAGATGAACGTTTGATTGCCTAACTTAGTATTTTTGAGAGTTTATTACCTAGCATATGAAATTTTTTAAAGTTCATTACCTGTATGTAGAAATAACCCTAAATATAAATGGGGTAAAGTTAGTAGCTCGTCAAATAAGTAAATGATATACCAATGGGCCTCTGGTCTAGCGGTATGGAGGTTTTACCCTCCTAGGGAAGGTCTCAAGTTTGAGTCTTGTTTAGGGCGACAGGGTTTTCCTCCCGCGTGCGTAAAGGGAAGGGTGTCATTGCTTTCTGGGCTGGACCTAACCTGGTTNAAAAAAAAAAAAAAAAAAAAAAAAAAAAAAAAAAAAAAAAAAAGGTAAATGATATACCTTAAAAGATGCAATGATATACTTTAAAAGATGTTGAAACATAGGTCATCGCATTTGAGGCGTGTTTAAATAGGTGCGCTTGAGTAAGGTGCCCTTGGTTCATTTTGCTCTTGGGGTGCGCCTAGGTTATTTTCGTAATCTGAAGAAAAAAAATTCATATTTGTAAATGGGGTATAAAAGCGGTTCATTTTGGTAATTAGATTTAGATTTTTATGATGTCGTGGAAGTTATCACATTGTTTCGTACCTACTTCCTCCTACCTTACACTCTCAACCACTTTAAACTCCTATATCAATAGTATTACTACTACCTATCATCGCCTGAATATTACTGCAACATTGCGACCATAAAAATATCTAAATTTTCTTGAAAGAACTAGTTGTATTTGTATGTGTCATTTGAAATAGTCTTCAAACTATGTGCACATTTTTGAGCAGATTAGATTTTTGACTTTTTGTTATGTGGATATGAAGTGAAGAGATCTTCACCATCCTTAAAATAAAATTATATCTAAAATGATGTCTTAATTATCTGAATGAATTGCAACCGCTCCACCAGCTTCGGACGTTGTACGTTAGTCGTCTTGTTGTTCCCTTAGTCGTGAAACGTGATTGCAACAATACAACTTCCAAGTTCCAATTTTGATTTAACTTTAAAACAATTACAGTACATAAATACAATACAAGTGAAAGGGGTTCACGGGTTGGGAACAATACATACAATCAACAGTGAAACTGTTTAGCATCTTATTCAAGTTATTATTATACCCATGGACAATTAAGTGACAAACAATTAAACCGTCCCATGAACCAACCACGGATCACCCTGCTTCTAAATCACCTTTCGCAGTCGTATAGTGTGCATTTTCGTTTACCAGCGTTGACTAACTTTCCTCCACAGTTAGGTGCGCATGCTGGATTATGCGGGTCTAGACTGGCTAAACTGAGATGGTCTTTTCCCGCCTCCAGAATCCGCCTATGTTCTTCTGAATCCATCATAAACTCTTCCTCTTCTTCCACAGAAACCAACTGGCAGTCTGCTGTGGTACTGCCATTGCATGCTGTCATTGAACAGTCACAGTCTTTGATCATCGTGATCATGAGAATGACTGTTATTGCTAAAATTGTGGTAGTGAAGCAGATTGGGCTAGTTCCTCCTCGAAACATCTTGTGTGTGTGTGTGTGTTTTTTTTTTTTTTTTTTTT
>LBNU01023147.1:0-12585 GCA_014162995.1 Artemisia annua
CGAGTATAGTAAAGCCTAGGTAAATCCGAGTGTCGTCCCTAAGAGCTGTTGTTCTAAAGAACTAAGGTATTTGTATTTAAAAGGTTTGTTAAAAGAAGATTTATAGTATTTATCAAAGACCTACTTGAACATAATCAAAATACAGAGATAGAAAGTGGGAAGATAAAGGTAACCAAGACTTTAGATGCATGCAATTCTAATTTCTTAAGCTCAATATAGTGGGTAAATATCACTAGAGTCTTATTGTCAATTTGTCTAGCCTATGTCACATAGATTCCTACTCTGATATCAAAGGTATTACCCGTTGGATTGACAAAGGTTGCCGGTAAACTATGCTAAGTCATTAAGCACCAAATCTAATAGACCTCATTCTTGAGAAATCCGGCCTCTCAGATCTTAGATTTCTCCTAACTTCTTAAGTACCTCCAGTTGATTGGTGATCCGTCAATTCGCACACAAAGGATGGTTGTACTATGGCCAATTCCTTGCATTCTTAGCAATCTAGTTGGCTAGGGTCCTATGGTCAATTCTCCTAGCCTACTAGATAATAACAATCTTTGAATACTACCGAAACTAGTGTGTCTATGAATGGGCAAAGAAGATGTCTATATGAAGAAATAAAAGAGAATAAATAACACAACTAAAACTTGAATTAACAGTATGAATTCATCGTATGATTACTAGAAAAACATAAAAGAATCCAAACTCGAATACAATAATGATAGTAGACGTAAAATTCATTCTTCCGACCTCTTAAGCCTTGATTCTTCTTCTCTAGTTGCTCTCCCCAAACCCTAGTTTAGGTTTGGGAAAAGGGAGATGATTTGGAATGCAGAATTCATGTGGTATTTATAGGCATAAAAAGCCCAACAAAGTTACGGCGTAACCCTATGTACTTGTTATGCCGCAACCCTTCTAAAAACGGGTTGCTTTTAAAGTTTATCAACACTTACGGCGTAACCTAGTAAATGGTTACACTGTAGTATTCATAGGTGTAATATTACGTCGTAATTTCCATGCTAGTTACTCCGTAGTCTTCACAATATCACTCTGTGTAACTTTTACGCCGTAATCTTTTTGTTGGTTACGGCGTAATCTTCATAACGTAGTAATTTTTTATAAGTCTTCAATATTTTACGGCGTAACATCATCACTTAGTTACACCGTAATTTTCATGGGAGAGGAATGATCCGCATTAAACCCTAATTCGTCCAAATGTCGCTCCACACTTTATTAATACTCCTGAAACGAAATATGAAGAAATAAAGGCATAACTTATCGTAATTTTAGCATAATTAGTCAACATAAAGGGGAAATTGACACTTAAAAAATCAGGATTATTTGATGTTATCAATTTTCCATACAGTTAGAAGGTTATACACAAACTTGACATTGATTTCCAGTTTTGTTTTTGTCAGATTGCCCCTCTTCAATTCATTTAGTAGACCACAAATATGAGTATAGGTGTCAATAAGAACCTTTCCTTCATTAGCAGCAAAGTTCTCATAACCTGTTATTGCAACAGTCAACTTAGTACGAGTACCCAACTTGGTTCCTTGCATCTGCTTCTCATTTTCATCCTATAATTCTTTGGCAGTCTCATAGCTATCAATGTTCATCAGAATATCATTCGGGATGTTGGGAATCAGTAGACCTTTAGCAAGATCATCAGCTTCAACTAAATTCCTTTCTTTATCAATATAGTTAATTGGATCTTTTGGAGACGATTGCCCTTCTTCAATTTGGCTCACGATTGTTTGAGATGGTCCGTTTTTCAGTGAATTTATGATCTGGAGTCCAAGGGGCTGTTTCTTAACATACTGATTAAAACGAATTTTCCATTGTGTATAATTTTCCCGGTATAATACTGGTGGTTTGTTGATAGAGCCGATTTCTAATGCTTCTCGACACATGATAAATGTAATTCTTAATTGAACGATAAGATTTAGTGATGGTTTGATACTTAATAAATTCTCACTCTTGAAATAATCAATAAAGTGTTGAGAAATTAATTAAAGTAGAAGGATATTTCCGACTTTTACCAAAAATCATAAAATCTCCAAAAACTATGCAACTTTCGACTAGGACTAGAGCTATTTAAAAGTTGACTATGGATAGTCGAAATTTGACTTCCCAAGTTGTAAAACCTAGTCTAAAGTTGACCTTAAAATCTTCTAGTTGATTTCTAAATAGTATCAAATCTACAAGTTACCCAAAAGTTGAATAGTACCCACTTAAATCACAAAGCTAGTCGATTTTTTCATAGTAAATCACCCCAGTCAAAAGTTGGATAATAGTAGCTTGATTCAGATAGTTATAGTTAAATTGCATAGTATAGCTTGAATATGTGAATCTAAGTTCTAGTTGTTATTTGCTGAATTTTGTTGTTGATCTTGCTTCTGCTGTTGTTGTTTAATATGATTTGATCTCTGGATTGCTAGTTATTGGCTTAGATCTGATCTTGATAGGTTTGTATGTGGTTAAGAGAGTGTTTGATCTTGCTAGTTAGGGGTGTTTTTGATGTTTTACTTTTGTTCTTTCTGCACTAGTAGTTCACAGTAGGTACAATTAGGTTAGATAGTGCATAAAATTAGTAGTACTTTTGTTTAAAGTCAAAATCTCTTTGGATCACTAATATACTACTTAACTGATTAGATTCTAGTCTGCAATTTTCACAACATAGCTGCTTAAGTAGTCAAATTAATATAAACTTATTCCATTTTAGTGTAATATTACATTCCTAAGTAGATTTGATCATCTAGAGTTCACTAAAGTCAAAGTGTTAAAGAATTCAAAAGTCAGAGGTAAAAAATAATGCAGTATAGCAGTTTGTTCAAGCACCTGTTCTTAGGCACAATTAGGTAAGCAATTGGTAGTTTCACATAGGGCTTTTTATGTTTTTAGAATCTCAGTTAGGTAGTTGAGCTTTTGCCCCCATAATAATCTAGATTAGAGCTTTTAGAACTGTTTAATTGTTACTGCAAAATAGGAGTTGAGTGCTGATGAGTGCTCAAACACTCATCATTTTTGGTTAATCTGAACTGCAAAAGCATTTGAAAACACTCAAAAAATGCATCAAAATGCAGAAAATATCCCAGGATCGTGTTTTATATGTCTCAGATGCAAAATGATTAAAAACAGATGAAAAACGAACAAAGTTTGCATAATTGGCAGTTTCAGTCCCCCAACTTTCAAAGATTAGCAAAAATAGTCTCTGGAATTCAAAAATGTGGAGTTTTATCATTCAAGGTCCCTGAAATACTCTAAGTTGTCAAAATTGGTCCTCGAATGAATTTTTGGGCAAATGGCAGAAAAGGTCCTTCAACTTTTGAAAATTGTCAAAAATGGTCCTTGGGTATTTAAAAAGTGGAAAATGGCATTTATGGTCCTTGTATTATTGGAGTTTAGCAACATTGGTCCTTGTGAGCACTTTGGAGAATTTACAGCTTCACCCCCTCAACTTTGGATAAATTGAAAAATTGGTCCTTGTGATTAATTTACAAACCAAACGGGGGCCCTTTTGTTCTAATAACCAATACAAACACCCACCAGCCCACCACCCTTATGACTCCCTAGCCCAATACCACCCTCAGCCCAACAACCCTTATAATAAAAACCCCACCCCCGTTTTACTACTCCCTCGGTCAAACCACACAGTCAAACTTTTCACCCTCCTTCCCCACTTGTACCTGCTACTGCTCACCCCCTCACCTCCAACTCAGCTTCACCACACCTTGTTCCCCAACCTCCACAAGCTCCAAAACGCATTTATTGTTCTTAAATCTTTTCAAGAAACCAGAAAAGTTGTTATGACTTTTTTGGCGCCAAAAGCAAATTTGAAGGCTGGGATTGGTTTAACTCATCCAAGGGTCCAGAATTGAGGTGGGAAAGAGACATAAGTCTTCACAAACCCTAAATGTTAACTAAAAAAGGAAAGAGAAGCAAGAGAAGAAGTAGTAGTTTTTTACTTAGTTTTTCTAGTATCGAAATAGTTCAAAACTCATTTCCAGTTGTAATCTGTAGTTTTAAAAGATTGTACTAAGTAATTTGAATGTAATTTCAGCTTTATTTAATCTAAATTTCAAGTTTCATGTGCCATTTTTAGTTAAAATTACGTTTTAATTTAAATGTTGTTAAAAATGGTTGTTAAGAGTTCATTTTAGCTCATCTAGACTCACTAGTAAGCTTTTAAAAGTTTTCAGAACATTTAAATTAGTTTAGGTCCATGAACTTAAAAATAAATAAAAATCAAGAAAAATAGTTCTTAAATCAAAAATCAACAAGCAGAAGAGAAGAAGCTTGGAGCAGGATTAAATCTGGATGTACTTGGGTTAGAAGCTTCATGGGAAGCTGTTAGGATGGTTCTTAGTCCCTGGTTACATATTCTCAACCTTGAAATCATTTGTAAGCCAGTTTCCATTTTTAACATAAGTCACTGTAGCAGTGCTTGCTATCTGCTTATATTGATGCTTTTTAGTATTTAGTGAGCTTATTTGTTGTATTGAGAGTTAGTTCATTGCTTATTTGTTGAATTTCATTGGCTTTTGTTCATTATTACTTGATGAGGAGAAAAGTGTACCCGTTTTAGTGGGTTATTTAAGCCCTAATTCGTGTTAATATGATCAAATATTGCCCTAAATCGTTCCTTTTGTCATTTTAGGTACTTTTGAGAAGAATTCTGGAAAACACATCATTTTGGACGTTTTTGGAGCATAAAGTGAAGAAAACGACAAAGTCTCAAAAGAATGCTGGAAATCCTTCCTAACGGCGTCAGAGTCACAAGGTGACACCGTCAGCAAACCAAGACAAAGGAGTGGATTCTGACTATACGTGACGCCCTAAGAAGAAAATGTGATGTTTACACCTGACGGCGTCAGGTGTTAATAATCCTAGGCCGTCAGGTGTAATGTTAAAGAGTGACGGCCCAGAGCAAGTTTACAAGTGACGGCGTCAGAAGTAGATCTAGGCCATCCGAGAACCCTAATGGCGGCGAGCTGACGGCGTCAGAGCGTATAAGCTGACGCCGTCAGAGTGTATTTTCTATATATACTTTTCTATTTTTCATTCATTAGTGTGCAACTTTTGGGAACAAAACCCTAGACGATTTTGACAGCTTTTTCAAGGGTTTTTCACCCTTGATTCTTCCATGTTCAATTAAAGATAAGTCTCCATTCAAATTAATCAATATGTCTATGTGTTGGTTAATTATATCTTATGCTTGTCTTTCAATTAACATGCTAGGCTAGATTTATTTTGTGTTTGCTTAGATCTAATGAAACCTAACTATTGATTATTGGTTGTTGGTGTGTTATTACTTGTATTGGATGATTGTTTATCGATGTTAGGCTTAAGAAAACTGGCTAACCTCCTATACGGTAACTTGCTTGAACGTCTTAAGAAACATGAACCAATGCGTACTAGGTTTTTATGGTTGTATTTAATGCATGAGCGAATTCTAATGATCCCATGTTAGGAGCTTCTAGCAGGCTCGACATAGGAGTGAAGTAGGAGCTTATAGAGTTGGGGAAGTACGTACGCCACCCCAAAAATGGTATTAAGGAATACACCCGTCATCCACACAACTAATACACACTAATTAACCGGTAAAAGATAGTTAGGGAGTAAGGAAATCTAAGTAAACACACTTGTCTCCATATAAGTTTCACAACCTTTTATTTTCTTGTTATTTTATTTTATTTGCAATAGTAGTTTTTGGGTTAGTTGGCTAGCAACTAATTTCGCCCAATCCTTCAAACCCGAGATTTTACTTGCTTTCATAAATTATAAAAATACAAAAAATAATCATCCCTCATCCTTAGACCTATTAGAGTAGTTTTTCATACCTAACGAACACTATTCCCTGTAAGAGAACGATCAATCCCCCGTACTTACCACTACACTATACTACATCGGTCAGGTACACTGCCTGGTGGGATTGCAAGCTTCTCAAGATCCCTTCAGAGGTAAAACCTATTGCGTGGTCGCAATCCCGCGTATCATTACTCACTGTTGCATATATTAAGCCTTTTTAGTTAATTTAGTTATAGCTCATCTTGTGCTAGTTTCACTGCCATTTCAGCTTTTGTATAGTTCATATAGTATAAATGTTCACTTAGGTTGGATAGAATAGCTCAATTCAGTCAAATAACTTAAAAACCAAAAACAATTTCAAGTTAAAGGGGTGTTTGGTTGAGGCTCATTTCCTGTGATTGAGCCTGTTTCAGTAGTGGTATTTGGATAGAACATGTTACCTTAGGCTCATATAGCACTCTCAAACCATTAAAACTCAGTGTCCTTTCTTGAAAAGTCAAAATCTCTCTTTTATCTCATGATTTTTATTAACTGTGAGGATTTTTGCATCCATGATCTAGCAAATGGTAGAATAAGTTGTTAGGATCACTGAGATTAGTGTCATTTTAACTTAAAACTTCTTTTTAAGTCATTAGGAATTACTAAAGTTCATAATAGTCAAAGTAGGATCATAAGTTTAAAAAGTCAAAATTCCAAAAGGACCAAACTGCAGGTTAATAACAAGATTCTTAATTCATTCATGTTTAAGTTTTATGATCTGTAATTATGGATTTTTAATGTTTAGTCGCTTGTGATTCTTGGACTAATTTTCTTATAATTTCTAGAATTGTTCTCATTAGCTAACTCATAGCTTAAACTTGCCTATGTGAGAAAATAATGCCCTGTGCAGGGTTGTTTGTTGCATAAGCTCTTTTTCTTAGCTTTCTATTGTGTTCATTAGAGATCTCTAACCTTAGCTTATTGATGTTTTGAATAGTCCCCATGCCCAGCTTCATGTTGATGTGTTAATTGTTTCATTGTGTGCTTATAACAACTGCTCAATTTGGATTTCAAAAATGCATCATCACATCCTTTACACTGAGTGATCAGTGTAAGGAGTTCATTTCACAAGCTCATTGTAAGCTTATTGGTGGGTCCCACAGTGTTCTTAATGGCTTTTTGAGAAGCCCTTGTACCTAACTTGTAGGATCAAGGCTTATTTTGGCTTTTCAAGCTTATTTGATAAGCTTATCTGGCCTTGCAAGAAGCCTCCAAATCTGTTTGTTCCTCAGTGTTTGTGATTTGCTTATTTTGTAATTTCAGCTTATTCCTTTTTCTTTTCTCTTTTCTTTGGCTTGCTTTAAACTAATCTCACCTGTATTTAGCTTATTTCACTCTTGGTTTAAAGCTTATAGTTTTTTAGAAGCTTATTTGAGCTTAAAATCCTAATAAAGAGCTTAAGAGCTCAACTGTTAATCCCATAAGCTCATTCAGAGCTTATTTCAGTATTATAAAAGGTTTTCTTTGTAAAAAGTACTTATTAGTTGGTGTTTAGTGGTTTTGTAAAGTTAAAATCCAAAAAGAAAAATAAAAAGGGAAAAGTGCACCAAGCCAGATTCGAACCTGTGACCTCTTGGACAAACAGGTCAAAATCAGACCAAAGCCACGCACCATCTGGGCTATGCTATTATTAGTGTTATAGTTTTCTTGGGTTGTATTTATAGTAGTACTTTTTCCTTTTAAGCTTGTAAGCTTAAACAACTTAATTTTCAGCTTATTTATAAGCTTTTCATAACTTTTATATTTTTCCTAGTTCAATGATAGTATAAAGTATTTTTAGAAAAAGTTTTACATTTATTACTGTTCATCTTGTATTTATTTTAATTTAAATTAGTTTAATTTGTACTTAAATAGTTTTTAATTAATAATAATTAATTAAATAGTAATAAAAATAATTTTAATTTTCCAATAATTTTCTTTAGTCATTTGGATTCCAAAAATATAATTTTCACATCCGTGGGATTTATATTTGGCAGAATTCACGTTTTATTTCGTACGTTTACGTAATTTCATTTAAACGTACACGTTTTTAGGTTTTAAACGTTTTTAAGTATTTTCCCGTCACATACTTGATCTTTTAGCTTTTTTAAGCTATTTCCTTTTAATTTCCTTAGTTTAATCACTATTATCCCATTCCCACTCAAAATCACCCGATCACAGATCCGTTCTTATACCTTTACACACCTCGTTGGGACTTTACGACCCAGGAAAATACTATATTCCTTGGTGAATTGGCCTAAGCTGTTTGACTATATTGACCACATCCATGGTTCACTTTATTTGACCGTTCAGAGCCAATCAAGTGCATGGTAAGCTGTTTTTACAAAGGCCTGCAGTTGTGATTTGTGGACTAAAATCTGAGTTTATTTGTTATCTTTGAGTAGTTTTAAGATTGTATGATTGAATTTCATTGTACTTTAGCTTCTAGCTTTTTCTACAACAATTGTGCTTATCTTAAGAGCTTAATCCAACTGCTTATTGAACTATATGTTAGTTTTTGTGTGATTTTTGATCTGAATTCAGTGATTTTGAGCTTATTAGAGTAATAGTCACTTGTGGTTTAAGTTTCACTCAGATTTGTTGCAAGTGCTTATTAATAAGCACTTGCAATATGCTGCAATAAGCCCAAAAAGCACCTTTCTAGCTTATTTTTCACTTTTCTTATTTTTCTTAGATTTCAAACAATATTATAGATTTTCTGTAAAAATTTCAGATTTTATTTCAATCATTTACTATTTCCTTTCATTTTTAGATAGTTTTTAGAATATTAAATCATTTTTAATTACAAATTAATTCACAAAAATACAAAAATAGTTTCTAATTTTATTTTTAAATCTCATTTTCAGTTTATTAAGATTTAAAAAAAATAAATTTGTAGAATAAATTTTTCATTTTATAAATAGTTTGATTTTCTTTTATTAAATAAAAATACAAAAATAGTTTTTAATTCATATTAAATAAATAAAAAGTCAACGTAATATTTTTCTTTTTTCTAAAATTTTCTTTTATCATTTTAAATTTTTAAAAATTTCATTTGAGCCCGTAGGTTTAGTCTAGCTTAAAATTTACGTTTTAATTTGTAACATAGATGTTATTTTTGGTTTACGTTACATTTTTGACATTCATGCTTTACGTGCTTGTACGTTTTACATGATTACTTTTTATTTATTTTATTTTCATATAATTAGTTTTAAAACTCAAATATTTTCATTTTTCACTTTTTCACAAACACGATTTCACGAATCGATTATCACGATTCCATTCACCTTCACACGGACACGACCCGGGTTTTGCTTATCCGTTGAGCATTTCCTTGGACTTATACACGATATAATTGGTTTTTAAATCAATCTATTTTTGGCGCCGCTGCCGGGGAAGGTTGTAGTGAATTTGGTTTTCGTTTTTGAAAAATCGTTGATTTGAAAACCCTTCCTTGTATATATTTTCTTTTATAGAAAAAGTAAAAATAAAAAATATTAAACACTTTTCCTAAAGTGTTTATAAAATACCAAAAATATAATAAATCATCCTCACTCTACCTCTACAGAGTGTTGTAAACTAAATAACTTCGAACGCAAAAAGAGATCGTGAAATTAGTCGTTTTCGGATTACTTTAATTCTACAACCAACACCCTCGTTGTGCGTAGATTTGAAGGAAACGATTTTGGGTGACGAATCGATCACAAAAATAATAAAACAAAAGAAAAAGACAAAGATTTTAAAGTTTTCTTGTATATAAAAACCAAAAATATTTTCTTTTCTAATTTTGTTTTTCTTTTTCATATTTGATTTCTTTTTGGTGTATGAACACTCGTTCTTCATCGAACGATTTTCTTTCACCACTTTCAGATCCCGAACGAATTATTCGACATAATCATCGGGTTGATTTTTCAAGTTTGAATAATTTCGACGACATTAACACGAATCTTGTTCATTTCTCAACCGTTGAGGAAATGAACAATAACGGTCAAAATGATGAACACCCGCCGGTGGGTGGTGCACAACAAAACGGGGCTCCCAACGGAGGACCCCAACCGTTTTATGATTTGCGTCTGATGGAGGAACAACTCCAATCACCATTCAATGGTGTGAGGAGGGCCATCGTGATACCCGATATCCAAGCAAATCAATTTGAGATCAATCACGGGTTGCTCAATCTAATCACGAGTATCTCATTTCACGGTCTTGAGCACGAAGATCCTTATGTGCACATAAGGAACTTCACCGATATTGCTGAAACAATAAAGATTAATCAAGTTCCGTATGATGTTGTTAAATTGAAATTGTTTCCTTTTTCCCTCAAGGGGGCAGCCCGGACTTGGCTGGAAAAGGAACCACCGAACTTAATTCACACTTGAGGAGATTTAGCTTCTAAGTTCGTGAATCATTTCTATCCTCCTTCTAAAACTTCTAATCTCCGAACTCAAATCTTCCGTTTCCAACAAGCTTTTGATGAATCGTTCAGCGAAGCTTGGGATAGATTTAAGGAGTTGTTGGAAAAATGTCCTAATCATGGTTTCTCACCCTTGCATCTAGGGGTGTCAATCGGGTTATCGGATCGGGTTTGGGGCTTATCGGGTCAGGTCTATCGGGTTTTGAAAAAATAAGAATTAACCCACAACCCGACCCGATAAGCTATTGGGTCTATCGGGTTGCGGGTTGTCGGGTTGGGTCTATCGGGTTATCGGGTTGACACTTAATGAAACAATAAAAACCTTGGCCGAACAAGCATTCCGTATTTTAGGTATCAAGGAAGCAAGCAAAGGGAAATTATACGCTAAAATAGAATTCGCAACATGCCTCACGCTTTTATTATTGCATTAAAAAGTTGCAAATTGCAAGGTTATGACAGTAGCTAACAGTTACATATCATATTACATTACCATATACATGGATGGCACTATGGCAGTAAGTTTTAGAATACAATAAACTTATATGGTAGCAAGTTCAAAAAACAATAAGCTCGTAAAACTTGGGCGAGCATCGATGAAAAAGACAAGCATGTCTAGACATTTAACGATAGACATGGGAAGTAAAAAACACTAAACTCCAACTATACATTCCAACGTTCAAATTAAACAATAAAAAAAACAAACTTTTTAATCCAACTAACAAAAAGTATACAATCCAATTCAAGGAGTAAGTTGATGAAGGAAAAAGCAGTAAGCTCATGCAATAAGGTTTGTCAATGGGTTACTATATCTTATCGGGTTTATCGGGTCAACCCGATAACCCAATAACAAATTAATTTGAACCTTAACCCGACCCTATTAGGCTATCGGGTTTATCGGGTCAACCCGATAAACCCGATAAGCTAAGTTAGACCCGATTCAACCCGACCTATAAGGCCTTATCGGGTTCCGGTCGGGTCGGGTCGACCCATTTGACACCCCTACTTGCATCAGATTGATACTTTCTATAATGGGTTGTGTCATGCTGATCAAGATTCACTCAATTCTGCTGCGGGTGGAAACTTGTTAACTCGAAATACTCAAGAAGCTTTCACAATCATTGAAAATAAAGCCCGAGTTAGGACTTCAAGATGCAAAACCCAAGTTTCAAGTACTAATAGCAAAGCTAATGACGAAGTGATGAATGTTCTTACAACTCTAACAAAAAAAATTAGTCTTTTTGTCAAAGATAAAGAAAAACCTTCTCAAACCGTCAATGTTGTGAATCAAAGTTGTGAAACATGTGGTGGTCCACATCCGTACTATGAGTGTCCGGCAACCGGTGCCTTTGCTCACGAGAGCGTGTATGCTACAAACATGGGTGGTAACGGTTACCAACCCCAAGGAGATCGGAATCTCCTTAGCTACCATTCCAACAATTATCTTGGACCACCACCCGGCTTTAATAACCAACCTCAAAATCAAGTTGTAAAAAAATCGAAACAATCAAGTCAATCAAAATCAAAATCGAACAAATCATGGTTTTCAAAATCAAAACCAAGTGTATAATCAAAATCGGGGTTTTCAAAACCAAGGGAATCATAATCAAGGCCCGAATCAAGGGAATTTTCAAAATAATGCTAATCATGGGAATGTTAATCATGGAAATTTTCAAAATCATATTCAAAGTTTCCATCAAAATAACCGAGGACAAAATTTCAATAATCAAAATCAAAATGTTGTTCAAAATCCGTCTCCCTCAGATGAGATTCTTAATCAAATAATGAAAACTCAAGAGATATTGGCTAAGGAGATCCTTGATATTAAGAAGTCTTTAAATGATCGACCCTCGGGTTCGGGTACTACGTCTCTTCCAAGCAACACGATCGCTAACCCGAGGGACGATGTTAAGGCAATCACAACACGAAGTGTGTTTCATATGATGGACCTACGGCTCCGGCTACCTCTTCTTCTCTTCCTCCCAAGGTAGTCGACCGTGAAACCGAGGCGACAACGGATACGAAACTTCCTACTAATAACAGAAGGACCGAAAACATCCAACCTCCGGTTGTCCAAACGTCTAAAGAAAAATAAAATGTGTCTAAAGGAAAGGAAAAAGTCATTTTTGAACAAGAAGAACCCATAAAAACTAAACTTCCTTATCCTTCGCGTTTAAATGATCAAAAGCACCGTGAGACAACAAACCACCAAAAGGAAAAATTCTATAAAATTGATGAGACGAAAAGTGTACCCGTTTTAAGGGGTCATTTAAGCCCTAATTCGAGTAAATGTGATCAAATATTGCCCTAAATCGTTCCTTTTGTCATTTTAGGTACTTTTGAGA
>LBNU01023151.1:0-40296 GCA_014162995.1 Artemisia annua
CTCGTCGACAATGTCGGACTGGCGGAGGGTTTAAAACCTTATGTAGTATTAGCGTTAATCAATCGGTAATCACCGTTGATTTTTAATTGATCTACTTCCGTCGACATGTCGACGAATGAAAATGGCGGAGATTAGGTCCCCGCCAGAGTCTTAGAATAGGAAGTTGACGAAAACTTTGATCGAGAATTGGTCCAGTGACAGGTCGACGGGACCATCAAGTTTTAAGAAAAGATTCAAACGCAGTCCTGGCGTCGGGGAAGTCAAGGAGTTTTTTTGTCGTGTAGTGCATTGTCCCGCGACATTGTGTCGACGGGAATGTTTTCGTCGCCTGTTTCCCGTTTTCTAGTAGTGACCTTCGTCAAAGACCATCTCTATCTCATCTGCTATGGTTTACCCGGTGCGGTCATTCTACCGCTGCTATCCCAATACACACATGCACCCCAGACTTCTTTTTTGATTCATGTAGTTTGTTTGTTTTGTACTCTTTCCATAGACAAGAGTATGTGTTTACTTTATTAAGAGAGTACAGAATTCCTAGTCCTTTTTGTTTCTGTTTTTTGTCTGCAATGCCTATGTTTGGTTACAGGTTTAGAGAAAGGTTAACAACAACAACAACAAGAGCATATGGAAGGAAGAGGTTGAATGAATAGCAGAACTCGCACAGGCACAAAAAAGATGATCCATTAAGAGGACCGTTTATGTCTCTACCTTCATCATCTGGTGCTACTCTTCTATATCATACATCATAACCATTTTATGTGTTTATTATTATTATTATTTTTTATTTACTTTAATGGCTCAATGAAATAAAATAAAATAAAATAAAATAAAATAAACAAATTAGTTTTCTCAAAAATGTCTTTCTTTTGTAGGTGACTGAAGCACAGGTTGCAGATCTCTTTGTTTACTGTGGCCAGGTTTATTTCACATTTATAACTTTACCACCCTTGAAATCTTTTGCTTGTAAATATATAATCCTTCTTGTTTTTTTCTCTATATCCAAGGTTGTGGATTGCCGTGTATGTAGTGACCCCAAATCTCCTCTCCGTTTCGCCTTCATTGAATTCACTGACTTGGGTATGTATGCCTCTGTAATTACAAGTTAGTGTTTAATAAATAAGCTTCAACTTGAAAACCATTTTTCTGTAATCTTGTTGCAGAAGGAGCAGAAAATGCATTGACTTTGAGTGGAACTATGCTTGGACATTGCCCTATTAAGGTGCTGCCCTCTAAAAGCGCCATTGCACCAGTTAATCCAAATTTTCTGCCAAGGGTAAGAGAGGCTGTGTTCCATCATGACTTGTAAATAATTCATGTAAACAAAGACATGTAGAGTAGTGGCGTGGTACTAAAGTTACTCATATTTTTGTCTTTGTTAATATAGTCTCAGGATGAGATAGAAGTTTGTGCAAGAACCATCTATTGTACCAACATCGATAGGAAGGTAGTTGTTCCTTAATGACATGCATGTGATTGATGAACATTAGTTAGTAGTGCAGAATCTATATATGTAATCTCCCTTTCTATTTTGTTTAAAGCAGGTTACCCAGAGAGATCTTAAGTTCTTCTTTGAGTCGTTCTGTGGAGAGGTTCGTGGAAATTATCTAAAAAAAATTCAAAATTTTCATGAATAAACAGGACATGATGGAATGAATATTTGTAGGTCTACCGCATGAGGATGCTTGAAGACCCTCACCATTACCATCGTATTGCATTTGTTGAGTTTGTCATGGTAGGTTTCCCCAATATGTTTAATGCTTTAATATGTGCACCCTTTGTTGACTATTACATTCCATTCCATGAGCTATTAGGCCAGGTTTTATTGCTTTACTATTGTGCATAGTTTGATATGATTAATAGGGTAGTAAAAAGTAACAAAGGGATCATCTGCAAATTGCAAACAAGCTCGATGGCCCCTTTTATATCACGAGTCTTTGTTTTGTAGCAAGCCTTTACAATGTGTTCTTGCATGCTATGTTACTTCAGATTTATTGTGACTGTAATTTAAACGGATGATAGTTGGTGATCTTATATGTTTTTGACAATTTTTTCATTTTTGAGATATTCTCAAGTCCCGGTATAACTTTTATTTGGCCTTGTTTCACGTCTTCCCACTCCCCACCAATTATATTTCTGAAGCTTGTGGTTTTTGGTCATGAATGGTTAGGAAATACGATGAGTGCTAAAATTTGCATCGCCAAGACTGTAAACATAAGAAATTTTAAAAGTGAACATCCTTCTTGACATAACTTATCTGTAGAGTGGTGCTTGTTTTTCTTTTTAATGGTTGTAGTAGATGGGTGGAACTGTAATATCTATGAGAAATAAGGCATTGTGACAATGTGTTAAATTTTACAGGCTGAGAGCGCAACTGTAGCACTGAGGTGTAGCGGTGCACTGGTGGGATCCTTTCCAATAAGGTGGTTGTGTTGCAATATACTTGATCATTTATATTTGCTTTTACATACTACATACATATATATTAATCGTATGGGTATGTTTGATGGTGATGCAGGGTGATCCCTTCAAAGACTGCAGTTCGTCCATGTTCAACTTAATTGCCCTACCTCGTACTGAATCTAACTGTGTGGCGATAGTGATAGCTATAGCTTTTACATCACAAATACAGAGAGAAAGCGTCTTTTGTGTTTCACCAATGTCTTTTGTGTGATGCATCCAGTAATTAGCTTCAAGTATATGTTTACATAGATGGGTGCATCTGTGGTTAAAGCTTAGAAGTGGAACTTACCAACTTTAATTGAAGTGTTTGTTTTGTAACCGGGTCATGTAGGCTTTGGTTTCTATGTACTTGACATTCTCTAAAGTGGAGCAGTGGTTTAAGATATTACCCAAAAAAATTCTAAGCATTACACCTGTTCTATGAAAAACAAATGTGTATTGTTGTCTAGAACAAAGGTTAGATTCCACTGAAGCTGGTCATATATAGTGTTGTGATCCACAACACAATTAACCAAATATCTAATGAAGAAAGAGTAGATACAAGGCTAAACGTGATTATTACTAGAAATTGAATTACAAGAATTGGGGATAAGTCGCCAAACTCTAACAAACCTTAAAATATTTCCAAACAGACCCCTCAACTTTAGAAGTTGAAATTAGCCATTTTAGTTAATTTCAGTTCTTTGCTCATAACACTCCATCCCTCTTGAAAACATTTTTGTCCTCAAGAATCAGGATCAAAGGTCGGATACTTTGTTTGAATTTCAGTTGCAACTTCCCAAATTGCATCACCACTTGATCCATTGGTCCATTGCACTATCCAATAAACCACATGCTTGTTCGCAACCTTAGCAACCTTCATATCCAACACTTTGACTGNCTTTGTTTTGTAGCATAAAAACCTCTATGGCTAAATGTTGGCTTCTTGGGGACTTATAGATAGGCAGAGAGGAAATAGAAACACAAAGATAAATTATGTTGATATTTCACAGGTTCCAAAATTAATATTCCAGGATCGATACAAAACAAGAATGACAAGAATATGATTCATTATATTAACAACATAACAGTGGTTACATCGTTACAAAGAGACACACACTAAACGTTACATTATGACTCCTATATATACTAGTCGAATGGGTATGACCCAAAAGACATGACTGTTCGAATAGGTGTGTTCCAAGAGACACAACCTTTCGGTAATAACTAACTTTCTACAGAAATAACTAACTTAACTAACTTTGGCGGTTATTAAGTTTCTATTTAACACATTTGGTCCTTTGTCTTTCAAGACATATGCAATTACAAGGTCCAACATTTTCCCCCCTAATTGCTTAAGTCTTGAATCTTCGAATCTTCATCTTCTCCGCGTCTCTTTCTTTCCTTCTTCCTGTCTTCCCAACGTGTTGTTGTTGTTCGTTGTTTACTTCTTTTCACGTTGTCTTTCTCTTTCTTTTGTGTCCAACTTGGTTACCGGCGTGTGTGCCCTAGACCTCTTTTGTCTCGGCTCTTTTCTCCAATAAACACCCAATGTGTTCTTGGCCACAATCAAACTTATTGTTTGTTGTTGTTTCGTTCCAAGTTCCTCACAAAGTTCCTTTTCTTGTCGACTTGGTTTCCAATACGTATGCCCTAAACGTCTCTCCAAACAATCCTTGATTGTTTGTCTACGGTATACCTTATCAAATTCTGCACAAGCAACGCTTCTCTTTTCAATTTTGCGCTTCTATTTTTCCTTCTGTATCTCGGTAAAATACACAAGCCCTTTGACGTCCTTCTTTTCCTTCCTTGTCGCATTGTAAAAACCAACAAGTTTCCTTCTTTGTTGTCGTGTGCAAGACACCAACAAAGAATCCTAACAAATTTGTTTCTTCTTTTTTTTCTGGTTTTGTTGTCGTGTACAAATGATCACAACAAAACTCCACCAATTCGTTTGGTGTCCATGTCCGTTGGTTCTGATCGTGCACTATCTTCCCAACAATCCGTGGTGTCTTCCTTTCTCGGTTTCTTGATCTTCTTTGATCAAAAACTTGAATCAATTCTTGTAGTCTTGCAACCTTCATNTTTTTTTTCTGGTTTTGTTGTCGTGTACAAATGATCACAACAAAACTCCACCAATTCGTTTGGTGTCCATGTCCGTTGGTTCTGATCGTGCACTATCTTCCCAACAATCCGTGGTGTCTTCCTTTCTCGGTTTCTTGATCTTCTTTGATCAAAAACTTGAATCAATTCTTGTAGTCTTGCAACCTTCATGTTGATATTTCACAGGTTCCAAAATTAATATTCCAGGATCGATACAAAACAAGAATGACAAGAATATGATTCATTATATTAACAACATAACAGTGGTTACATCGTTACAAAGAGACACACACTAAACGTTACATTATGACTCCTATATATACTAGTCGAATGGGTATGACCCAAAAGACATGACTGTTCGAATAGGTGTATTCCAAGAGACACAACCTTTCGGTAATAACTAACTTTCTACAGAAATAACTAACTTAACTAACTTTGGCGGTTATTAAGTTTCTATTTAACACATTTGGTCCTTTGTCTTTCAAGACATATGCAATTACAAGGTCCAACAAATTATCCTTCAGGTCTGATTCCTAGTTAAGTTCTTAATGCATCTTTGTGAAGCTAGCATTTTGACAGCATATAGAAAACTGGAGCATTTCTCCATGTAGTGAACTATTCCAATCTATGTTGTTTGTTGCTATTACTACTACTGTATTATAAAAGGAGAAGTGATAGAATCACAAAAAGATTTTCACAAAAAGTTCCCACAAAAGGATGTGGCATAGAGTGACTGGTTCAATGAGAGAGGGGAGAGAAAAACTCACCAATGGCAAGCCGACACATCAGCTTGTGGATGTTTTTGTGGGAGTCTTTTTGTGATCCTATCACTTCTCTTATAAAAGTGGCTTTCAGCCTAATGTTATCAACTGAGTCTTTACAAACCTTAGGTTAAGAGCTTGAGTCTCTTAATACACAAAGTGTGAGGGGGTGTTTCTTTTTTTTGTTAGCTAAGAGAATGGGTCCACAAACCCGTTATAGAAAGATACTATGTTGCACCCTTTGAGCATCTAAACATAGATGGTATGAAACACTTATAGATGCTTATTAGAAAGCCACAACACGTGAGTGCCAAGTATACATCAAACCAACTATTAAGAACAAAGATAAGCCCAATACAAACCTAGCAGTCTAGCACTGTAATTGCCAATTGGTAGTTGACTCTCTAGCGTCTGTACGCAGCTTCTAACCAACCAAACAACTATCTCCACCTTTAACCGGAAGACACAATAATCATGTGCATTCTTCTTCTCATGAATCGCAAAAGGACTTTCAGCGCATGCTCAATAAGGATATTTGATCTATATATCTGTGTGCGTGTGTGTGGCCTTCAGGTAAACATTAGTTTGATTAGCATCACATGATCATGGTCAGATGATGTCTATATTGGTATGTAGGAAGCAGCTTAACCCTATATGTGCATATATATCCAAGATTCCATATAAGCTGATAAGGGATTTTAGAATTATTTGGCCTCGTTTGTGATCATAAACTTGTCAATGATATGATTAATCAACTGATGACCCTTCCATTCAGCATATAGCGATGTATGTAACGAGCAAGCCTTTACAACGTGTTCTTGCATTCTATGTTACTTCAGATTTATTGTGACTGTAATTTAAACGGATAATAGTTGGCGATCTTATATGTTTTTGATAATTTTTTCATTTTTGAGATATTCTCAAGTCCCGGTATAACTTTTATTTGGCCTTGTTTCACGTCTTCCCACTCTCCACCAGTTATATTTCTGAAGCTTGTGGTTTTTGGTCATGAATGGTTAGGAAATACAATGAGTGCTAAAATTTGCATCGCCACTGTAAACATAAGAAATTTTAAAAGTGAACATCCTTCTTGACATAACTTATCTGTAGAGTGGTGCTTGTTTTTCTTTTTAATGATTGTAATAGATGGGTGGAACTGTAATATCTATGAGAAATAATTAAGGCATTGTGACAATGTGTTAAATTTTACAGGCTGAGAGCGCAACTGTAGCACTGAGGTGTAGCGGTGCACTGGTGGGATCCTTTCCAATAAGGTGGTTGTGTTGCATTATACTTGATCATTTATATTTGCTTTTACATACTACATAAATATATATTAATCATATGGGTATGTGATGGTGATGCAGGGTGAGCCCTTCAAAGACCGCAGTTCGTCCACGTTCAACTTAATTGCCCTACCTCGTACTGAATCTAACTGTGTGGTGATAGTGATAGCTATAGCTTTTATATTAATCATATGGGTATGTCTTTTTTGTGATGCATCCAGTTAGCTTCAAGTATATGGGTGCATCTGTGGTTAAAGCTTAGAAATGGGACTTACCAACTTTAATTGAAGTGTTTGTTTTGTAATTTGGTCATGTAGGCTTTGGTTTCTATGTACTTGACATTCTCTAAAGTGGAGCAGTGGTTTAAGATATTACCCAAAAAAATTCTAAACATTACACCTGTTCTATGAAAAACAAATGTGTATTGATGTTTAGAACAAAGGTTAGATTCCACTGAAGCTGGTCATAGTGTTGTGATCCACAACACAACTAACCAAATATCTCAGAAATTGAGTTACAAGAATTGGGGATAAGTCGCCAAACTCTAACAAACCTTAAAATATTTCCAAATAGACCCCTCAACTTTAGAAGTTGACAATATATTGGCCATTGTAGTTGACTTTAGTTCTTTGCTCATAACACTCCATCCCTCTTGAAAACATTCTTGTCCTCAAGAATCAGGATCAAAGGTCGGATACTTTGTTTGAATTTCAGTTGCAACTTCCCAAGTTGCATCACCACTTGATCCATTGGTCCATTGCACTATCCAATAAACCACATGCTTGTTCCCAACCTTAGCAACCTTCATATCCAACACTTTGACTGGCATAGCAAAGATTAGGCCTTCATTAGAGCTGTGTGGTAATGGAATAAGGGTAGTAACTTGGCCCTTAAAAGCCTTCAACTGGGTTACATGAAACACATTGTGTATGGCTGCAGTCTCAGGCAGAGTTAGCCTGTAGGCCACTGATCCACATCTCCCTTCCACTTGAAAGGGTCCATAATATTTGGGTGATAACTTTTGCCGACTTGTTGAGAAATTTTAGTTTTAACCCTTCAGTCTATTTAGTAATGACAAAAAGCTACAACGGTCGTCTTACTTTTGTGTAACAAAACTATTTTTTTTAAAATGGTTACCATCCAAAAGAAGTTTTTAAAATATACTAATCAATATGGATCCGCCATTAGTTCTAGTTTTTAAACGAATATATAAAACGCTTAACAGTAAAAAAATAATGTAAAACGAAAATGATTGGGGTGCCTAAATATGTGCCTAATTTTATGCCGAAAAGGATGTGCAAATGTTTTCAGATTAAGTTGGTACATCTACTGTCACCAATAGAATGATGTCACATAAGATTAGACATATAATTAGGCATGCCAATTAATGCTAAATGTAAAATAGGTTGGTAATTAGGCTGAGTTTTTCTACTTTTTCCTATAACATAATACAATTGTAAGAGAAGTGGGTGTGAGTGGCTGGTAGCATTAGAGCCATCACAACAGCCAAGCAGATAACGCGAGCCCGACACCAAACCTCGTGCGATACGGTCTGGCGTCGAAATTAGTTTTTTCTTTATTTTGTGTGTGTGTTTGTGTTTTATTGGATTATGTGTGAGCCATTGGGTGTTTTACAATGTCAACTTTTGAAGGGAGGGTGTTTTTGATTTAAGTTATAGGGTTGGTGTTATAAGAAAAAGTGTTGAGGTGATAACATTTTTTCCTATGTGACAACATTTTTTCGATTGAAGTTAAAATGTTTATCTCCCAATTACGGTTTTGCTAACATGTGCCTATTGGGCACATGTTTTTTCTTTTTCTTTTAAGGTAAGTAGGTAACCACGGTTTTTCATCTTTTGGCTGACTAATTCATGAGGTTTAAACTCACCGTTACACATATTCAAACAGGATAAAGCCACCCTTTTTAGGATGTTGTCGTGGCCACAAATTTTTTACCATTAAGTCACCCTTTAGTACTTATATCCATTGGACACATGTTTAGTCACGTTTAAAAGGGAAGTCTGTGTGCATTCAATTTATAAAATATTTAATTTTAGCAAATAAACGCTTTTTAGATATTTATTTAATGCGGTTTCTCGATATAAAAGTAAATTTTGTGCTCATTAACTGCACATTAACATGTAATGTAAGTAGGCACATGATAACAAAAACCTTTATATTAACTCATAATATATCTATTTCAAAATATACTTCAACTCACAAACTATACTTATGCTTATACAAATGCATAAAATCTATAACAAATGATTACTATGAATATCAGTCTATATGAATAACACATCAAACATACTAAAAGAATCAATTACATCGTCTTAAAAGGTCTTAAGGGTTAAAGTTATGGTATAAAGTTACGGCAAATAAAAGGTCTAAGGGTTAAAATAGACAACAAAGTTAATTAAAATGTTAATTTTCTAAAAAATAGCAAAAAATTACCACGCCCAGTATATATATATTTAAGAACTAGTTATAATGCCCGTGCACGCACGGGATTTTTTCTAAATTTTTTATAAATGATCTTGTTAGATTAAAAAATGAAATCTTAAGTATATATGTTTTTATTTATTTGTTGATATTAGATATGGTATTTCCACCAATATTTGCAAGTTTTCGGAAAGTTTGACCGTCGTTGACAACGGCTGATCGATTTGTTCGACCGATTTACACAAATCAAAAAAGTTAGTGGCCGATTAGCGTCTAGGCGGTGATTAATCGGCCTTGTAAGGCTTTTCTTGCAACACTGATTTTATTTATTCGTTGTTTTTTTTTAGTGAATCAGGGGTTTTACATAATATGTAACTAAAACTATTCATATAAAAACTCGACTTTACAAAAAAAAAAAAAAAAAAAAAAAAAAAAAAAAAAAAAAAAAAAAAAAAAAAACTATCCCGAATACATGCTGAATACTTAGGGTATGAATCCCATAAGTCATGATTATTTCAACCTTTACATGAACATGTTATGTGACCCGCAATATATACTGTATGACAAATAAGCACATTCATGATATATAAAACCAAGACCCATACTTAGTATGTGTTGAAATTATTATATACTCTATTCAAAAGATACATAAAGATTAAGAGGAACATAGACAATTAGACATCCACTCCAAAGGGGGGGGGGTCGTGGCATATTTATCATCAAGGAAAGTCTCAGTTTTGTGAACACCACACATCGGGCATGTCTTAACCCTCCTCTCACACATCAAACACACACACAAATGTCGACACGCCAGCCACAGCTGGTCGGCTTTGACAATTCCAACATGTCGTGCCCATTCTTTGCGCAGCATCGTTCATATCAACCAAACATGACTCGACTTCTTCCTCCCTAACAGCATTCATGTTGCTGACTCTTTCTCCTTCGATACTACATCGCAAGTTTTCTTCCAAGTGAAACGATTTATCTTCATAGAAATAATACAAATGTCTAAACATACCCACTTGTCGTTCTTTTTCTTGTAGTGTCGCTTCCAAATTTAATGCTAGTATGCAAGACATCGTACATATACAAAATCAAAAACCTTGTAGAGCTTTCCTTATTAAATTCACCAGATTTACAGAAAAAAATTTGTTTTAAACTTGAAATTGTATGTTTTATGTGTTGTGTACCTTGAAACTATCATGCAAGTGATTTAGAAAGCAATAGTTCTTTGCTTATGACTTTGATACTTAATTTTAAAATTTATACATTTCTAGTCTCGCATTGTTCTTATAGTCATACTTTTTCTTTTTCATACGTAGTACAATATAACTACAATAAGCTAATTAATAAGTAAACCTAATCACCTATATCATTCCACCATTTATTCCCCTGTTCTTGACACCCATAAGATCGTGTTCAAATGCTAAGCCACTTCTTGAGAGTTAATTTAATGCTAGTATGCAAGACATCGTACATATACAAAATCAAAAACCTTGTAGAGCTTTTCTTATTAAATTCATCAGATTTACAGAAAAAAATTGTCTTTTAAACTTGAAATTGTATGTTTTATGTATTGTGTACCTTGAAACTATCATGCAAGTGATTTAGAAAGCAATAGTTCTTTGCTTATGACTTTGATACTTAATTTTAAAATTTATACATTTCTAGTCTTGCATTGTTCCTATAGTCATACTTTTTCTTTTTCATACGTAGTACAATATAACCACACCCTACTAGTCGCTCAGTCGATCTAATCACCTATATCATTCCACCATTTATTCCCCTGTTCTTGACACCCATAAAATCGTGTTCAAATGCTAAGCCACTTCTTGAGAGTTANAAAAAAAAGATTCATTCGTACCACTATATATGTAGATAGAGGTGTCAAAAAACCTGACCTGACCCGGACCCGAACCCGACTAAGCATATTCGGGTCGGGTTACTTGGGTCAAAAATTGAATTCGGGTTATTCGGGTCAACCCGAGTAACCTGAATACTAAATAGGGTCGGGTAACGGGTTCAAGATATTTTGCATATTGGGTTATTCGGGTCAACCCGACTAACCCGAGTTTTTTTTTCCCCTGTACTTTTAGTCTTACATTACATCACTGAATTGATTTTCAGTACACGCTTTTTTTTCAAATATTCGAGCTAACTTCGACAGGTAAAAAAGAAAATATGTAATTTTGGATTATGTACCTTATCAGATAGATCAAATCTCACTTATAAGACTTCATTTACATGGTCTACTTTTTTGGTAATTTCATTATCATCAGATGTAGTTGTAACAGCATTATTACCAATGCTTCTGAGTGACCAAACCATAGTGAAGGTTCAAGAACATAAACGTAGTGAAAGTATCTTTATTAGGGTCGATTCTTTGAATTATTGTATTTGATTTCATCACATGCTTATTCAAGTACTAACATTCAACAATTTATAGTTCTACTTTATTAACTTAACAACTTCTATAAGCACTGCATTACAACGGGAGTAAAAGACTACGTGGACTTATGGTTCATATACGACTTATGCAACAAACAAATTATGTGATTTTAACTACTAAGTTTAAGAAATCAAATTATGTGATTTTGTAAATGGGACACACAACGATTGTTATTGATTCATATCAATTAACTGATAATTAACATGAAAAGTTATGAAGGTACATAACCACGGATTAGTTAACTGACGGGTTGATATTCAACACTAACCTGGTCACGATTAATTGTTGTTGTCGAAGCAGCCCGGGTACCCTTCTAGTAATATTCCAAAGCTTGAATATCTCAATCTGAATGAATAAAGAAAAATTAAGATCATTTACCAATCCTAAAGTGGTGCGAATCTTACAAAAGATAAATTTTCTTTTAATGGTGAATAATATTATGAATACCCGAGACAACCTTAGCTTTGGTTCTAAAATTTTCTTCATATTCAACCCATAGTACTTAGTACCAAGTAAGAGGAACGGGAATAGTATGTATGCTCCTCTTGGTCTTCCACCTTAGAGGTTTGCACATATGGTCTAATGCTTTTTTCTCACGTCAACTCTTCTCCGTCTTTGAGTCTGAAGTCCGCAACAATGGCTATCCAATCAACAAATCCACAGTTCATATCATAGTAAAATATATATATATATAGAATATATATTAACTGAACTAATGAAAAGGGACAAAAAAACATTATTCTGATATTTTGAAAAGGTCGTATTAATATCAAAGAAGTGAATTTGAAGTAGAGGATGAGAATCTACTTTTGGTGTCTAGAGATTAGTTGCAAGATACAAAAAATAGCAAAAGTGTTAAAGAACATAACTTACTTTTTGTTCAGGAACCTTGGTCTAGCTCTACATCGGCAGGTGGTGGATTTGTTGCGTAGACAACCTAACCAATGCAATCGAAGCATAAACACATTAGTCTAATCCATAAACGAAAAAAAGAAGAAAAAAAATGTTTAGTTTCAACAACTTTCTTAACAGGCAGAATTCCATCATCTTAAAACTTGTTTATTTAGTACCTCACATAGTCACATGATAAATTGCAGATGGCCGTCGAACAACCAAAATCACATAAAACTTGAATAAATTAAAATCTTAAAAAAATAATAATAAATTAACCAAGTAAACATCAAAATGAATTAACAAACCTAATAGAGTTACAAACTTTACACATGAATCAACAATCACACATAAACCCAAAATTTATTAAGCTATAAAAAATAAAGAGCTTTAAAAAAAGAAACACTTTCACAACCCACAAAAATCACAATCTTTTACACAAACCCATTGTCAATGAAGCAGAAAAGCACTATATCAAAGAGGATTCGATTGATTTTTTTACTGTTGAGAGTGGCACATACTAAAACCCTAATGATTGACATACATGTTTATCTCAAAATCTACAAATAAAAAAACCCAAATAAATAATTAGGGTTAAAGCACATATAACCCCCCAAATAATAAGTAAATTGGATTAAAATACCTAGATGCTGAAGATCGAGATGAAATCAAATTTTCACCTAGTGTGTTTCCTGTCATTCTTATCAAGATCCTTAAAGATGATTTTAATACCGATAATTTTGGTTGTTTTGATTTAGGGAAAAATAGATTGATAACTTTAGAGGTTTATGAAAGGTTTTTTAATTTGGTGGTTGATTTTAGTGACTGAATATTTTTAGTTTAGAGGTTTATGTGCGTCGATGATTGCGTGTGGATAAAAGATTGATTTTGATTGATCGTTTGGAGGAATTTGGGGAATTTTGGGACTTTAGGTTATTATGATACTGAATTTTAAGTTTAACCCCAAGACTTTAAAACATTTGCTCCGCCTTTTTTAAGTTTTCTGTTTTTTAGTTTTTGACACATATTTTTTAAAGATTTCTTCAACGATCACAAATCAAATTCGATTTTTTTATAAAATATGGATAAATTTAGAAGTATTTAGGCTTTTTTTATTCAATTTTTTTTAAAGAAAAAATAATAGTAATTAAGTTATTACTAAATAAGGTATGATTTGATTTAAAAAGTCCCCACTAGGGGTTTTGTTTTATTAGGAAAAAGATAAGGTTTGCAAAGTATAAACCATAACAAACAAGCTTGCATTCCACGATATCTCATTCTCATATTATCGATTTTTAGATTTGTATTATCGATCTTATAATGGCTCTTAAAGGAACAAGAACGCCTTCCGACTTCGAGACTGATGATGAAAAAACTAGTGCTGAGAAGAATGTCAAAAGAGACTATTCTGATGATGATTCTGATTATGATCAGGTTCTTTATGTTGAAGAAGAGCGCGTGGAGAAAAGATGTCGTTATGCGAATGATGATTTATATATTGATGATGAGGCTGAGTATGGTACTGATGATCACAAGGGTGTTTTTGTCGAAGAGGGTAGCTGTGACAAAAAAGGAGATGAAAAAACTAGTGCTGAGAATGTGAATGTCAAAAGAGACTATTCTGATGATGATTCTGATTATGATCAGATTCTTTATGTTGAAGAAGAGCGCGTGCAGAAAAGATGTCGTTATGCGACTGATGATTTATATATTGATGATGAGCGTCCATACTGGGACGAAGAGTATGGTACTGATGATCACAAGGGTGTTTTTGTCGAAGAGGGTAGCTGTGACGAAAAAGGTTGTAATGTGACTGGTGATGTGGCTGATGACTTGGACAAAGAGTCTAGTGGTGGTCAGAAGGCTCGTTATGTTGAGGAAGACGAAGACGNGATTCTGATTATGATCAGATTCTTTATGTTGAAGAAGAGCGCGTGCAGAAAAGATGTCGTTATGCGACTGATGATTTATATATTGATGATGAGCGTCCATACTGGGACGAAGAGTATGGTACTGATGATCACAAGGGTGTTTTTGTCGAAGAGGGTAGCTGTGACGAAAAAGGTTGTAATGTGACTGGTGATGTGGCTGATGACTTGGACAAAGAGTCTAGTGGTGGTCAGAAGGCTCGTTATGTTGAGGAAGACGAAGACGAAAACGAAGAGGGTAGCTATGGTTTGATATTATATAAGGTTGTATAGTTACAACTAAGAGTCTGGTTGTTGGTTTATTTATTTATTTATTTATTTATTATTTTTTAAATTAATTGGTTTTGTCAAATTGTTTCCTCCATGATTCCATGCATTTTGAATACTTCTATCATCTAATAATTTTCATGCAAGAGATAGTAGGATATAAATAAAGGATATATATCTTCTCAAAGGAAACACACAACAAAAACATATATACAAGTAAATTACTTCTGCTAAACCATACTCCAATGTCTTCTACTACCGCCGTTATTTTGTGTGGTTTCGGTCGCTGCCGAATAAACACGTCTCAACTGCATCAAATCCTTATGGTTGTAGACTCGCAACACCTTATACGAGTCCGTATAAAGCTTGACAGGGAGTTCCCGTGCAGTTTTCCGGTCTTTTGTTCTATTGTTGCTGTTGTTCTAAGTATAACTTGCTCTACTGTTTGGAGTGAGGAGTGAGAATGCTTAGCCGTTTAAGTGATACAAATTCAACAGTTATGAGAAAAGTTGTCATGTGAGTGGCGGGTCCAATGACGATGAGGGTTGCTATTGGGACGGAGAGTCTTGTAGGTAGACTAACGATAAGGCGATATACCGTACTAGTGAGGGGTGGTTTCTAGGATGGAGAGCTTAATGGTGACAAAATAGTTTGTAATACGAGTAGTATGTTATAGCAAGATAAATTTATTGGTTTTGTTTAACAGAAGAATTACTGTGGTATGATGATGTTTATTCACTTTGTATTGTTTAGACGATCGTTTAGTCATGGCCTGATTTGGTAATTTTCGAAATTCTTTTTATATCGGTGTTTGTGATTGCAACATTGAAGCAACTTTGTAAGTTACTCTATTACATATTTTGTGTTAACTCCTACTAGAGATTTTACATCTCTAATGCTTTTGTTATAAGAAAACTGAGTAACAGTACCACATAGGTTCTTGCACTTTCATCTGTACTAACTACTACTAAGCAACAAAATACTTGTTCAGACGTTTGTAGAACTGATACCAACACTTCCGTGTCAGTTTAACACTTTAAACTCAAAAAGAAAATCGCAACCTGTTCTTTGTAAATAGGAACAACCAAACAGTGAATTTAAACAACCGAATGGTGACTTAATTTCGGACTCTGAGCATTCAGTAATGATCGGTATGTATTACATGGGTACATTAGAGAAGTTGACACTTTGAACACGTGTAATACTAGTGCGAAAATGTGACATACACATAACTCGTCTGAACTGTAGACCCTAAATTAATTATATCATTTATAAGTCCCAAAAATCTAAATAACAAACAATACATTTACAGTCTAAAACATGTTTAAAAACTAAGGTGATTCCGATGTAAGAGAAATATGTAAGTATTTCCTGTGGCCTGTAGGTAGCATGCTCTTTACCGCTCCCATCAATACTTCTTTGACCAAAAAACCATGGATCTATTATACAATTTTATAACTTAATTAATGATATTGTCATTAGGCCGAGGGGGAGGGTTAGGAGGAGCTGCTGCAACTGCTTGCCGACGTTGTCGTTCACGAAGGTAAAGGACTGTCAAGAGGCAGACAAAGAGGGTGAGAATCGTTGCGTTTCCTTCCTCCATCACTACATTTTGTATCCATTCGTCTACTTTTGGGAATACACTTGGTAGTGAATCTATTATATCAACCTGTAACCAAAACAGTGTTGAGATACATAAGTTGTGTTGTTAGAAAATATGGACGCCACAACTACTTAAGCTACATACAATAGCCGGCTGGTAATCTATCTATTCTGCCTCAAGTCAACTTATCAAGAATTCTAAAGGATGCAGATGGACAGGTTGCATAATAAGTGAAACATGTTTTGGTTATAATGGATCACTTTTTAAACCGGGTGTGAACAGGCCAGGCCATTTGTCCAACATTATGATCTACAATTTTGAATGATGATCTGCTTTTAGATGTTGTAAGCAAATAATTTATTTTTCCCATTTAACCCATCTTGCCACATCTACTCAAATCCCAACGCAACCAATCAATAGAGGACAAAAGCGACATTCCTTCAGTTCCACCATGAGATACATAAAACTGCTTAAATATGCACAAAGATAATCCTGAAAGAAAAGAAACTCACCAGGAAACTGTTGGCGTAGTTTCTTCGTACCCACAAGCTAGCAAGGGCGAGCGTTACAGGCAATTTTGCAGCAGAATCGATTTCAAGAGCTTGATCATAGTAACGCTTGGCAAGATGAAGATCCAAAGGAAGTCCTTGCCCATGCTCATGCATGTATCCCAAGTTAAACATAGCTTGAGCATTTGACTGGGATTTTGCATGCATATAAGCATCTGCTGCACGATCATAATCTCTTTCGGTACCCTATACAAAGCCAAGGAAATAAGTGGTTAAACGTCAAAACTATATATAAATGTTAACAGGTCAAATGCGACTTCTATATAATTTTCCTGTTTGATATTGTTTTTACTCAAAGATTATATAAATATTGTTTTCATAGTCGCAAGAACTCGGTATTCGTAATTATTAAAGATGATGTTAAACATGGACAAAAAAGAGTTTGGGTCATCCCAACCTGACCCGGCCCATTAGCATCTGGTACTAAAAAAATGCTTAATACCCCTTTTGACCTGTTACCCAGCACGCCCATCTAGTGACTTTATAAATTTCCTGATTAATAAACAAGTACAGATAAATTCCCTGAAAGTACATACCCGGCCGTAATAGTATGCGTCTCCAATTAGTAAAGCAGCATGTTCATTACCCTGCTCAGAAGCTTGCCACCATAAGGAATGTGCACGCTGATGCCTTTCTGAATCAGTGCATGGCCCTGATTCACCCATACACATGCTCTCTTCACCAAACTTGTCAAGAATCCAGGCAGCGTTACTTTGTGCTACCTCGTATCCTAACTCTGCCATCCTTGAGTACAATAAGAACGCCTTTCCTATTTCACCTTTTAGGTATGATTCTAATGCCCACCTTGATAAAGAACTCCAAGGCCCCCTTTCTGCAACCAGTTTGTACAATGATGTTGCCTGAAACGAATCAAAACCGGAAACTTAATAGATGTATCATTCCAACAATGTTTTATAACTCTATATTTGATAAATTACGCGGAGCACAAAATCTTCATAGAGTATACAAGTTGATGAATAGTCCATCTTGAAGGTGCAATGAAGATAGATATACTTATTTTGACGAGAGAGTACGAAAAAATGGGTAGAGGAGATAAAATCATTCTCGAGTCATGCAATCAAAGTTGAACAAGCACTGATGAGACGAGAATCTATTCTACTATGAAATGTATTACAATTATAGGGTGCGTATAATGGCTGTTTTAGGGATGATATGGCCAGTTGTACTCTTCATAAAGCAGGTGCAAACTACATTGGGGTAAAAAAGAGAATATATGAACAAATGAATGTATAGCACATACCATTGGAATATTCTTCTTTAGCCCTATACCAGTGTGGAACATCTTTGCCAGCTGATAAAATGCTTTTGGTTGACCAGCATTAGCGGCTACTATGAAATACTTGCAAGCAAGCTTCACATCTTTCTTCACACCAATTCCTTTGAGAAACATTACACCCAAGTTGTAATGACCACCAGCTTCCTCATTTTCAGCAGCCTTCTCAANCATGTCACCTACGCCAATGAGATTTTGCCACGTCGGCACAACCATTTCATGTCATTAACTAATTTATCACTTGCTTAACTAGTTTACACCCACCACCAATTCACCAAAGACCATAGCTAGTGATAAGCAACCGATGTATTTTTAAAATTTTATGGGGACACTTAATATCAAGGTTGCAAAAATCGCGAATCATTAGTTGGACGGTCGACTCTCTGGTAAATTGTAATCGGTTTAGGCGAGATTAATTGGTGATTAATCGGATTGGCATTTCCGACAAGTTTTTTATATTTTCGACAAGTTTCAGGTATTTCGGCAAGTTTTATGAATTTCCAGCAATATTTTTCTTTAAAAAATATTAAATTCTAATAGATATAAACAACGACTATAAATTATTAAAATAAGTTTACGATGAGTTTGGGTATTTCTGGCAAGATTTGAAGGTTTCCAACAAGTTTAATCACTGTTGCCCCGTCATTGACCGTCGTTGACCATAATTGACCGAAAACATGTTCACAATTCGTAATAGAATAGTAGAGTTGATTGACCATTAGTTTTTATTTCACATACTCTAAAAGTACAATTCTTTTATAACATACAAAAGATTATAAAACTAATTATTGATTTTTTGCTTGTTTTATCTTAATATAACACACCTTAATTTTTGTTACTTTTGTGTTCAGATAAAAACTCAATCAAATTCCTACATTAATAAAAGATGAAATACTATAAGATTTATTATCCAACCAAATTCGACCTTATTATGCGCAAGGTAAAATTGTGTAGTCCGTGCTTTATTATTGGACTAAATCAATGAGATTATTGAATGATTGAGTTTTTGAACTTAAGCTATGATAGGTACTTCTAAACCACTTATGAAAACGAACTTTACAAACATTCTTTTGTTGAATCATGATTGTTACATTAAGTCAGAATTGGCACACTAAAGTTCGCCTCGGATACCCGATCCCACCCACACGGACCAACAACAACTAGAAAACGTGTAACGATAAAACTTGGAATTCTTCTAAAGTAACTCCATGTCGACAACTAGTTCAGTCTGTGTGATATGAGCACGGCTATATATGCAAAGTATATATTCTTCGGCTTATTGATGAGCAGTTTGATTTCGAGCAACATATATGAAAGAAGACCGTATGTCATGAGTCGTGACCAAGTAATTATCAGTAGTATGTCATTCGGCCCATTGGCATACCTACTTCGTTATTATGTACGGGCCTAGCCCAGTTTGGATTCTATTTGTGTTTTTACATTCAGTTTAGATTAAACAAGGAAAGCGAACCCGCCGCGTTGCGGCGAGGGCCTCTATACCTGTGTGATAGACCTGTTTATATCTGCAAGTGTCGTGAAACAGAAGATAGATGTATTGCCAGGATGTTGTTTACAAAACATTGCAAGGGTTTTTCCTACCGACTGTATACTTGAAATTTTACTGGCTAGTACACAGGCATCTATCCTACATACATGTTGTAATATCCTACATTCATTTCTATACATTATACGGCTGCTGTTTAAACTTTTGTTAAAGACCATGTTTTCAGACTTGCAACAGCGCGCTAGTCATACTTCGCCTTCTTGCTGGCCTGGGCAACCATTTCGTCTTCTAGATCTGCAGATGCTTCTTGGAGAACTGGTATCGACACCTGCTCATCTTCTGGTGTTGTCCTTTCCATCTCTTGCATCTCCGGCTTCTGGTTAGTGCAAGTGATGTCTCAAAAACCATTACTAAGCTTGTGGTTAGAATAGCTATGTGCTGGCATTCGAATAAAAAGAAGCCCCCACCTAGTTGCCTACAATAACACACTTAATACTAATAATACACAACGTTAGTACGAAAATAGTAGCTTCTGAATCTAAAAGGCCATAGCCACGACTGAATAAGATATTCATGCTATTTGCATGCAAAACAATCATAAAGATATTATTTTAAAAAATTTGAAATTCTAATAAGCAAGGTACCATATGTAACATTTAGGATATATCCACACATTTCAACCCATTTCCTCATAGCTTTTAATTATTTCCATCCCACACTTCAGAAAAGTAAACATGAAAAACTCCATATGGAGATGCTACCTTTCCAATTGATAGCCTTTATGGAACCTGTTGAACTACACTCGCCACTCGTTGTTAATGACCTAAGAAAAGTTGTAAAGTATAAGAATTATCACCGCGTTGCAGCGGGGGCCTCTGCCATTTGTTTTCATTAAAGGGATGGTATAGTCATACGGGTATTCAAAGGGGAAAAAAACTCTATGGTATCAAATCCAACTGTCTACTTTAACTCACATGTCGACTAACTTTGCCAAACATACTTTATCAACTATTGAACAATTGTATAAAACCATTTATCCTTGTTTACAATTTTTATTATCATATCAGATTATCAGATCTAGCAACAGCAAGTCGTGACGGCGGCAACAAACAACATCAGCAGCAGCAGTTAGAAATATAGATAAAGCAGGTGCAGTTGACCCATCGTGACCCGCACATTTATTGGCCCATTACCCAACCCGTCCAACTTTAGAAGAATGCGTATAACTGAAAAGTACCTCTCTGGACATCTTGACCGCTCAAGTTCACGTGATTGCCTTCCACCATCAATGCTGCAAGCGCAAGTGCTCCACCAACCGGCCAGTCAACACCCTCCCGGTTTCAACCGTCTTTAACCGAGCTGCGAAACTGGTCTGTGAGGATTACAGTTTTCTGGAAGGATTGCTATTGCTTTGCCGACATTCTTCGAGATTTCTAGTAGAACCCTACAAAAAAGAATCGACGTTGTTCACAAATTCCATTTTGAATGGCAAATGCTTGTTTGGGTTGTGTACCTGGTTTCCTTTGTTGAATTGCAAGAGCGCAATATAAGCAATGAAAATCAGTTCATCACATGTAAATAATATAATACAACATAGGAAAAAAAATATGTACCCTTTACGTTGTGGTTCCCCTCCCCCTGAAGGACTTCTAATACTCTTGCTTCGTTCCAATATATGACCTTTTGTCGTCCTGTTCTTTGATTCTCAGTAGTTCACTTTATCTACCAGCGCTGATTCTTCAGTGTTTCTACAAACAATAAACAAATAAGTTACTTGACGAAACAATAAACACAGAAGTTATTTTAAAAGGGTGGAACATAAAGGCTCTTTAGATCACATGCACATCACGTTATACTTTCTTTTCAGTATCAGCAACGACTTATTCAGTATTTCTACAAATAATAAACACATAAGTCAGTTGATGACTTCAAGTTCATTTTGAAGATGAACATTGCCAATACGACTACTTACGGGAAGTAACCAACGACAGCTGGTCCTTAGTTGGCACGACCTGTACTTCCACACCTTAACTAATTTCTACGGTTCCAGTGTGACGCTTAAATACCTATGGAAGCAAAAAAGCACGTTCATCATTAAAGCCGAAAGAGACCCAATGTTAAGTGATATCAAAAGTTTACCTTTTAGACGTCACAGTTTAAAACTCTCCTCTTATTTTCTTCTCTTCATCTCTGGCATCGTCAAACTTTTTGCTCGCTTCTCTTTCTTTCTCCTGCAAATCAACCTACTGATGTAGTGATGTAGGCCTTTCAAGTCAGGGGTAGTTCTGTCAATTTCTGACATCAAACATCCAATTTTCTGTTTGAAATATGCCTAAACTTTCTTTCTCTGAGCAGGTCTCATGTTATCCCAAAGTGATCCACTCAATTCATTCAAATCGTACATTGGCCTCTATAACAACCCCCTTCTCTACACCATAACCATCATTGTGACATATTGGCGTCTGTCTATACTCTCTATAACCCCTGTGTACATTACCCGCTGTACCGACTCCCTTTAGTGCACGTCTCGACACCATATATGTCAAACTTGTGTCTGTGTCGAGAAATCCCAACATCAATTATAAAGTTAAATTCAAGTAAATATAGTTGGACTAATTTATTTGTTTGAATGGGTGATTTGGGCTCATTTGGGTCTCCATAACTGAAGTTAAAGACATGATAAAGAGCAACTCTACACCACAGTTAATTGACTATTTCTTGTGAAGAATATGCTACACAATATCATACTCAATAGCATCATCAAAAGTATGTGTTACAAATAGGCCACACATCTTTCTTTGGAATATTAAACTATGTGTTACACAATATCATACGTCGAAATAAAAAATAATACTATGGTATCTTTCTACTGGATTATCGAAATGGGTTATCACATTGGGCTCTTTACAATCTGATTATGGAGTGTTCAAAAGATGCTTAATAATTATGACGCTACAACCTAATCGTATCCGTAGCTATTAGTTAAGGCACCTACAGTCGATGAGTATATGTGCTTGTTAGTTTGATGCGAGTACCCGTACCTTGTTCAGATTTTCCATAAGATTTACTTGAATAGCCTATCTATAATTCAATTTCATAAATAATCTAATTTAACTTACAAAAATAAGCTTAAACAAACAACGACACACAAACTAACATTTTTGCACAAACGACTCGATTTCGCAAGAAAAGCCAAAATCAAAAATATTATACCTCAGCTTAGTATTGCAACCCATACCCGTCTTCAGCTTGATCAATCACCTGCAAAACAAAAACGAAAACTATGAGCGGCCACACACCAAAACCAACACCATCTTTATCACCAAGACATATTTTTTATCATCACAAATAATGTGTATTTATATTTTTGACAATATTGAAGATAAAATCACCAACGGTTTTCTTCAATTGATTGTTATCTTTTATGGGCCGCTAAAAATTAAATAAAGAGGAATTGAATTGCCTTGTCAAACATAAGGAACTCACCTTTCAATCTCGGACACACAGTTTCATGAGCTTCGTCACTTGTTCAATCGCTGAAAATACATCCAAAATTAATAGAACTCATAATCAAAATAAAAGATTTAATTAGGGTTCATAAACTTACACAACCAATTTTTCTACTTCTTCAATCCGTCTCTGGAGTATCGTTCCAGAAATTTGTGGATTTGGATTTGGGTTATGTGTTAATTTGATCTAATGATTGAATGAATCTGTGAAAGGCGTAGATCGGGGAGAGATCTGGAAGATGGTGGAAATGGACAACGTATTTTTATTAACCTATTGAGTTAGCAAAATGGTATACTAAAAGCTTAATGATGGGCCTAGGTGAGACGCGTGGGAAAGGAGCCCAAGAAGGCCCAATTAAATAAAATATTATATCGGCAGCATCAAGCGCTTTAGTAGTATAGAGAATGAGAAAAAACTCTTAAAATGAGAAGGATAATAAATAACTATAACCACATATTAGAGATACATCGACTTGAATTAGATGCATCCCCAATCTTTTAGATGCACCCTAATATATTTTCTAGCTAAAAATTAGATGCATATAAATATATTATATGCATTTTAGCAAGTTAAAGAAAAATCATATGTATTTTCCGTACTATGAGGGTCAAATTTGTTGCAAGTACTACTTTGCATCGTTTTTACTTCAAAATTACTTTCGAAACTAATCAGGATGCATCTAATTCAAGTCGACGCATCTCAAATATTTGGTTAGAGTTATTTCTCATCATTCTCATTATAAGTTTTCTTCTCACTAGATCCTTACCCTAAATTTACATATTAAAAGTTTCTAATATATGAAGAAATATATTTCAGTCTCTCATTTTTCCGATGAAAAAAAATAAATAAATAATTACTTCATCCGTCCCATATTAAGTGTCCACTTTCATAATGCACAAAGTTTTAGAAGATTCCACTAATTAAACTCTCCACCAATCAAATGTTAATATTACCCACTAAAGTCTCATCTTATTGGTTAAAAGGTATAAGTGGACACTTAATTTGGGACACCTAAAGATTCCATTGTGGACACTTAATATAGGACGGAGGGAGTAATATTTAAATTAAAATTAGATCATACCTATCTTTCTTGAGTCACTTTATTTTGGATACCATTATTTTGGTACTTACTAAAAGACAAATCCCCATCATCCTAACATTTAATATGTCAACCTAATTTCATGTCTTTTTCTTATCTTTTTCTTTGTCTTTTTGTCTTTCTTCACTTTTTTTTTTCTTTTTTTTTAGTTCACGTCTTTTCTATTTTTCTTTTTTTTTTTTTCACTTTCATACGTTTTTGTCCGTTGTTTTACATTTTCACCCCTTTTCGTTCGTTTTCCTTCGTTTTCTTGGGTTTTCTTACATTTCNTTTTCACCCGTCTACGTCCGTTTTCATACGTTTCCGTCGGTTTTCTTACATTTCCATTCGTCTTCATACATTTTCGTCCGTTTTCATTTTTTTCGTCCATTTTTATGCGTTTTCTTTCATTTTCGTCCATTTTTCATACGTTTTAGTCCTTTTTCAGATGTATTTTTATGCTTTCATACGTTTTCGTCCGTTTTCTTATGTTTTCATCCGTTTTCTTACATTTTCGTCCGTTTTCTTACGTTTTCGCCTATTTTCATTCGTTTTCATACGTTTTCGTCCGTTTTCTTGCATTTTCGATCGTTTTCATACGTTTTAGTCCGCTTTCTTTAGTTTTCGTCCATTTTTCATACGTTTTCGTCCGTTTTCATACGTGTTTTTACGCTTTCATATGTTTTCATCCTTTTTCATACATATTCGTCCATTTTCTTACGTTTTCGTTCGTTTTCATACGTTTCTGAATATCACAAGTGATATTCAGAATATTACAAGTGATATTCTAAATATCACAAGTGATATTCTAAATATCACAAATGATTTTCAACTAATGTTTTGTAACATAAAAATTACAAGTGATAGATAATAAGAAAATCACAAGTGATATTCAGAAAAATCACAAGTGATATTCTGAATATCACTAAATATCACTTGTGATATTCAGAAAGTATGAAAACGGATAAAAAATAAGAAAACAGATGAAAACGTAAGAAAACGGATGAATACGTATGAAAACGGACTAAAACGTAAGAAAATCACAAGTGATATTCAAAATATCACAAGTGATATTCAGGAAATCACAAGTGATATTCTGAATATCACTGAATATCACTAGCGATATTCAAAAAATTCAGAAACATATAAAAATGTACGAAAACGTAAGAAAATGACAAAAACGTAAGAAACAGACGAATACGTATGAAAACTGACAAAAACGTATGAAAGCGTAAACACACGTCAGAAAACGGACGTAAACGTATGAAAAATGGACGAAAATGAAAAAAAAAACGGATGAAAACGTATGAAAACGAACGAAAACGTAAGAAAACGGGCGAAAACGTATGAAAACGGACGTAAATGGACGAAAACATAAGAAAACGGACGAAAACGCAAGAAAATGCACGAAAACGTATGAAAGCATAAAAACAAGTTTGAAAACGGACGAAAACGTATGAGAAATGGAAGAAAATGTATGAAAACGAACGAAAACGTAAGAAAACGGACGAAAAGGTATGAAAACGAGCGAAAGCATCAGAAAACAGACGAAAACGTATGAAAACGGACGTAAAGGGGTGAAACCGTAAGAAAACGGACGAAAACGTATGAAAGCGAAAGGAAAAAAAACGTGAATTAAAAAATAAATAAATAAACGTGAATAAATAAGAAAGACAAAAAAAAAAAAAAAAAAAAAAAAAAAAACGGACTTAGGTTTATATATTATATATTAGGTTAATCCCCACAAGTAGATCAAATTAGATGGATTGTGGGGATTTGTCCCTTAGTAAGCACCAAAATAAGAGTAAGCATTTGAACTTTTCTCATCTTTCTATAATTTAAATATCTCATTAACCATTATCGTTAGACAAAACAAAATTATATTGTTACGACGAATATTTAATTATCTTTTTATAAATGGTCACTTTGACATACTTCCGAAAAACTTTTTTTTGGTCGCTTTTCACGTTTTATTTTTGGTTTTGAAATTCGCATGATTTAACACTAATATTAAAGTTCGAACACTAAACATTTGTACTAAAATTGACGTAAGTATTTGTCTATAAATCCAAGACTTTTCCCTTTTTTGCAATGAAAACCACATATTCATGGCTTTCTAACCATACATCAAACACTGTATTCGAATTGTAGATGAGAAAATAACACATGTAAAAATCACATGTGATTGAGATCACGAGTGGTTAAAATTACATGTGATTTTATGTATTTTATCCAACTTTGATGAATTAACTGGACTAATCTACAATTCGGAATATAATGTGTTATATATGGTTGATAAGCTATGAATATTTAGTTTTCAAGGAAAAAATAGTAAACTTTTAAAATATTATAGAAAAAGTTAAGTTCATTTTATTATATGTTCAGATATTTGAATATTCAAATTAGTGTTTAATCACACGTGATTTCTCATGCAAGTTTCAACAACAGAAAAAGAAAAAGAAAAAAAGAAAAAACATGAAAAAAGACAGAAAAAAATTTGCCGAAAGTATATCAAAGTGCCCGTTTATAGAAAGATAATTAAATGCTCGTTGTTATGGGGTAATTTTTTTTGCTTAACCATTATCGGTTTAAGAGATATGAGGTGAAAGGGGTTTGCTATCTAATCTTAAAAATGAGTGGCTATGATTGATCACTTGGTATGTAATTAAAACTTTGGTATGTAAATGAACTTAAATCTTTAGTTTATGCTTAATGTCATTATGAGGATTAACCTAAACTAATATGGTATCACGACCTCAAGATCCTTTCCCTAAAAATTAAACCTAACCGATCCATTCTACCCTCTAACTCGCAGCTTTAATTTTTTTCTTTCCAGTTTATGTTCTTTCACTTTTTGCTTTTTTGCTTGCAGAGTCTTGCATTAATTCAATTGCTACCAAAAATTAAATTACAACTTTTGGAGTATTGTGATTGGTTTGTTGGTTTTTTATGTGATTCATTGGTAATGTGATTAGTGTCATTGGTAACATGGAAAAGGGTTTTTGAATAGGAGAGGGGTTAAAGAAAAGGGTACAAACGGGCAATTTGGTCCTAATGCAACGAATGTAGCAGTTAGGGGTTCAAATGTTGGTTAGACAGCTATGACTAATGAAAAGGAAGTTGAGGGTGTGTTGAATGTGACAAGCTCCGAGCAAACAATTGCAAAGATTTATGATTTGAATGACAAATGCTTGAAGGTAAACTCGTATTTTTGAGAGATGATGGGGTACCTTTAAAACCTTTGAAGTCCGATGGTCAAGCTAATACAATGGAATCATTTCTATGCTTGTCTGACACGTTTAATACCCCTAGTACATCCACCAACGTTTCTATTGTTGGTCCAAACGATAATGCATTGAAGAAAGGGGATGGGGATTCAGTTAATGTGATGAAGTATGCTAAATCGGATGGTATGGGGCGTGTTTCCTACTCCAAACTTCTAAATGGTGATCCAAGTATGAAAGCTGTTAACTTTTGTACTTTAATAGCTTCGGCGGGTAATGGGCTGATGTTGTCATAGTCATATCCATTGAATCATTCCTAGCGGCCAATGAGCGATTTGAGAACTCTGTTTATGGTTTTTTCATAGGCAAGAGAGTTGTGTATCCCGTGGTTGAAAACTATGTTAGAACATGTGGAGTAGATTTGGTCTTGTGCATACTTTGATGACCCCGAAAGGCATTTTCTTCTTCAAATTAAATTCAAACACAGATTTTGAAACAATGCTTAAGAATGAACCATGGTTGATTCGTAATGTGCCACTGATTATTCTCAAATGATCTCTTATGACGAATGTGTCTAAGAAAGATTTGAAGAGTGCCCCAGTTTGGGTAAAACTCCATGATGTACCTATTACGGCATTCATGGGTGATGGTTTGAGTGTTATTGTGACAAAACTTGCTACCCCATTGATGCTGCATACTTATACGGCCTCAATGTGTATCGAATTATGGGGTCGATCTAGTTTCGCGACAGCAATGATTTATCTTCGAGCCGATGTCAATTTAAAAACACTCTTGTTGTGGTTGTGCCTAAAATTGAAGGTGATGGATATATCTTGCATACTATTCGCGTCGAGTGAAGACCAATTAGATGTTGAATTTCTAAGTTATTTGGTCATTCGTTGGATCAATCTCCTAATAAAATTGTATCTGATTCGAACGTGAAGACTCCAAAGAATATCGTCTTGGACGTGTTGAAGAATGCGAAGACTCAAAGGCAAACTGTACGTTGAAATTCATATTGGTTTGAAGACTCACATGGTCTATAGACCAATTCAACTTAATAAGAAGACAAGGACGACACACTCACACAAAGGAAAACAAAGGGAGCGAATGCTAAAAAAAGGTGCTAATATTACTGCTACATCGGATTCGTTTGAAGCTTTAGGCAATATGGTGGATGTGGATGAAGGTGGGGGTATGACTGAAATAAAACTCCTAGAGCACAAGAGGTGGGTTGTGTAGATGGAAACGGGAAAAAGGATAAACATACAAACAGTAATACTATTAGGTCTTGTGATCAACAATTGAATATTGAAAATGGGGGGAATTTGGAATCGGCATCTATGCCTAGTATTTCAATAAGAGATCAGGAAGGTAACTCGGACAGTGCAGTTGAGGAGGTAGATGATAAAACGGCTCGATTCATGGCTTCCTTAGCGAATCGAGGGTGGTGCAAGCGATGCAAGTTTTCTTGAGGATGAAGATTATGATATTTATGATGGTTACAAGAATGATGCTTTTGGATTTACTGAACAACAGTTGGCATTCTGTAAAGCTTTTGATATCACTCTTCGAGGTCAAGTCAAATGACAGGGTTAATTTTGGTGTCATTGTGAGTCAAATGTAATTTTATCGTTAGCGGTTGTTTTTATAGTAGATTTATAAGTTTGGGTGTCATTCTTATGATAGATATGGTTTGAAGCATATAAAGTGTGTTTGTTTTCGCTTATGTAATAAGCTGAGATGTAAGATTTCACCCATATCTTTTATACTTAAACGTTTTTTTTTTAAAGTAATACATTTACCGGAAAACCATTAAAAAAAATTTTGCACTTTCTCCGGTTATATGAGAGAAAAAGTTGAAGTCTATTTCTTGATTACAATGTGGTTTTAGAAATATGTATGTAGTTAATTGATGATATTTTTTAAGATCAATAGTCAAACAATTAATTTAGTGGGTCACTATCCGAGCTGCCAGTTTGATGAATCTTTGATTAACTTTCCATGGTTTAGCATGATTACATGATAATCTTCATTTTGGATTATTGTTAGCAAACCTTTAATATACAACTTATTTACCTATTACAAGTTTCTTTCAAAGAATGAAGAAAAAGATGTTGGGGGCCACCAAACTTGACCCACCAGCAGCACATTTGATTTTACCTTGGTAATTAATATAAGACAATTGTGGAAAATAGCTTTTGTAGTTAGCCAAAAGTAGGAGAAACATATATTCCAAAACAAGCATGCGAGTTTAAGGTCTAACCTGTTAGTTAGGTTTGAAAGGTGATCCAGACCTAATACACACAAATCACATACTCTCATCTTTACGGATTCTAACTACATTACCAACCTTACATCTTCCATCACTATTTCTTGTCTTTCTTTATTTTTCATTTTGTGTGTATATACATACACGTATGCGCGTATTATGTACGTATACATACGTATAATACCGGAACTAGAAAACTGAAAAGAACAAAGTTACATTTTCTTTTGGGTACAAGCTAGCTAGGGAAAACCCAACCGAGCCGTCATTGATGACATGAACAGGTTAAACTTGGACGTCACAGATTACGCTGCAAAACACTCGTGCAGATTAATATGCAAGGACGATCGAATGGCTTCAAGAAATAACAGGTTACAGGATACAAACATAGTTTCAATTCTTTTGTTTCGAGGGACACGATTTATTGTACATTATAATTTTTGAACACTTTTATTAGCTACAAAGATTGACGGCAGTGGCACCTAGCAACACTGATAATTATGTCTTCGTCATGACATTTGTACTATATACGTGTACATGCAAATGAATATGTTACGTACTTTGTATGTACAAGCATGTACATGTGTGTGCATGTGTCCACAATGCGTACGCAAGTGCATGGGTAGAATAAATTTACACATTGAAACAATGCTTAATAAAACAGTCCGTTAAGTTAGTCTACCTAAATTACCAGCCTAATTAACAAAATTCTCAAAAGTAGTTACATTCACTTGATAAGTTTTCGGATTAACTTCATAAGGCTTAACGTCCTGAACCTAAACTGAATTTTGTAATCTTTTAAAACCGGCATACTGTTTTGCTTTAACCAGTTTAATTTGTTAAGACTTAAACAGTGAGCAACCATAAAACCAGTTGGTTGATTAAGTAATTGCATTACATCCGAATTTGGCTAGATGTAAGCTCATGAAAACCGACATTTAGATACAATTGATGTGTGACATAAACACTGTATCTAACGAAAAACTTGCAACCAATATAAGCAAACTTATAGTTAACTCGGTTTCACCTTAATTAAAAAGTAAGCCAAACACTACTTTTGGCTCATTTTCTTTGTCTAATTAAGTACTTGATCAATATTGAAAACTTGTATCCATTATTATCTAATGATTGCATTTTGGAAGAGGGAAAATTTGTGATCAACTTACATCGTTTTCTAAAGAGTTATATGCTGAAAAAAAAATTTATGTCGATTCCTTAAATGCGTAATTTTGCAGTCACTTTAACCATTGTCTTTCTCGCATGTTGTTATCGGGCTGTGGGCAAGACATGCAGATGCATTAATCAACTTAACGTTGTTTGTTATTAGCGTTTTGCAAATATTTTCGCATGAAAAATGATAAAATGTTGCAATTTTGATCTATTGGGACCATATATTCATGTTTGTTTATATTAAGCTAAATATATAAGTTATTTTTATATACACACACGTGGGCATGTTCTAAAGTGATAATGGTGTTCAAGTTGTTATCCTATTAATTTAACTTTTTCAAAAAGATGGTGAAACTTGTTGTCAACAAGTAGTCTTAAATCGTTAACAATTTTGGACTTACTCAACTAATATATCATTGTTTAATTATTTATTTGTTTTAATTAAACAAAGGTTGTTTATAAGTAGACGTTGTAGGTTAGAAACTTGGAAAGACGTTGAAAGGAGAACGGAATTTATCTCACCAAGCAACCTTCCCCATCCCGTAATTAAATAAAATTAATTAAACCACCAAAAAAAATATTTATACGCACAATATTTATAGTACTTTAGTAGTACTTAAATGTAGTACACTCATTAATTATTACGCAATAGAACAACACGTTTTACTTTTCACTGATTGTTGCTATCACACAACTATGTTACAAGTAGTTGAACTTTCGACATGAAGAGTACGTTCATATATATATACGAAAAATCGTTATTTTATGATTGTATGAGTAACAAAACTTCATGATGTTTTTACTTTAGTCAAGAATTGAGATTAAACACATAACATGTATTCTCAAACCCTTCTTTAACCGGTCACAACCATTGGTATCGTACGCAAGATATGTTGGTCAGTATTAAAATTATAGTTGTGAAATGTTATCATATTAAAAGTTTATACACTAAACAGCTTATTATCATAATACAAGCCTTAGATAACATAAACATAAATGAGTTATAATATATAGTCTCTCTCAAAACGATCCTTACTGTTACACGTGTTTCAGATGTGTCGAATAACCACGTATCATTCGAAGGACAAATACTACCTGTATATGTATCTGTATATGTATCTGTATCTGTATTATATGCAAACACTATATTCTGAAACAAGTTTATAGTTACAACTTAATTAAATCTTTGACACTTTAACTTTTTTTAAAAATATAATAGATAAATAAATAATGTGTGTATATGTGTTAGTGTGTGATGGATGGATGTACCAACATGCATAGAAAAAAATGTCATAGTTTAGTTTATAGTTAGCCTAGACGTTGCATCAGTTTCTGGTACACTCTTTCTTAACAGAAACCAACTTCAACACCTTCCTATTCCATCACCCCACCTATATATCCCTTTCACCTTCCAATACTTTCATTCTTCTTTCTTCATTTCATCTTCAACAATAATAATTCACAAACACTTTATATTAAATATCTTCTCTATATTTTGATCACCTAACAAACATAGATGTGTAGCCGCGGTCACTGGAGGCCCTCTGAGGACCAGAAGCTTAGACAACTGGTCCAACAGTATGGGCCTCATAACTGGAACGCTATAGCCGAGAAGCTTCAAGGCAGATCAGGTTGAGTTTCGTGCGTTACTCGTGATTTTATGCATATTTAGGGTTTTTCTTTGGTTGTGTGATCGGTTTTGGAATATGCAGCTAACTATTTGATTCATATGTGTATTTAAATTATTAAGAGGTCTAAGATCCGATAAGAAACTAAATATTTGTGACAAATATGAACCTGAATTGATTCACAACTTTTTTTCTAATACTGGTTCACAACTTTTGAAAAGTTGCTCAATATAAATTAGGTGTAACTGAAACAGCCTTAAAAAAATTGTAATCAGTTCCTTTTCAATGTTTAATTATCTGACAAATTTAACTTTTAATTTAATCTCGATTGTATATGTATTAAGTTTGAGCTTCATCAATCAAGTTAACATGTCTTCTGGATCAAATATGCAACTCATTTGGTTGGTGAAACCTAATCTGAGTTTTGTGTGAGTTATTCAAGGACAAAAAAAAAAGAAAAAAAAAGGAAGATTAATTATTAGTTGTCGATCTGCAACTAATTTGCTATAGATCGTCGTATCAAATGATGAGGATTAGCACTCGTTAGCTGTAGTATTTTTAATCTGTAACTTATTTGTGTGATAACATACATACTATATATATATATAGTGGTTTACTTTGTTGTAATATACATGTCTTGTTCCATTCATGTTCTCGTTAGATGATTATATTTATGCTTTTCATTGTTATTGTGTTTTAAGTAGCTTATGAATGGTGCGCCTTAACATAACAATTTGATGAATGCTATTCAACAGATAGTGTATATCTCTTTTTTTCTTTTTCCGGGTAACCATGGTTTCCGACCATTTGGTATGGTTATTCCTAATTATGTGAATTTGATTGCTTTTTGTGCAGGCAAAAGCTGTAGGTTAAGATGGTTCAACCAACTAGATCCAAAGATCAACCGAAGTCCGTTCACTGAGGAAGAAGAGGAACGACTTCTAGCTTATCATCGTGAGTTTGGCAACAGATGGGCTAACATTGCAAAGCTTTTCCCAGGTAGAACTGATAACGCCGTTAAGAACCATTGGCATGTGATCATGGCTCGAAAAGTTCGTGAAAGGTCCACCAGGATGCATAAGAGAACCAATGTTGGTCTTGATCATGCATTTGCACAACGATATCAATATGCTAATTTCCCTTACGAGCTTTCAAGAAATCTTGCATCACATCTACAACTCACCAAGAATTTGGTTAATCAGTTTAAGATCAATGAAGGTACAAGGTTAAAACATGGGATGATTTTGACTCATTTATCGATCAATGTTATGTTTTATCTCGATTAAAATGAGTCTATAAAAAGATATCCAAAAAATGAGTGGATTAAAAGATGATCAAAAATATTTAATGGGTGTTGTTAAGTTGGAGATTGCTTACAAATTGCTTATAGTTTAAAAGATTGCTTATAAAATGGTTTTGAAATAAATTTTATGAATAAGTGGTAAGCATCTCTCAACCCACTGCTTATTAATTAGTTAGATTAAAAAGTTGGATATAATTAAGCTATCCTAAACACTCTCGGACTTTTTATTAGTTGTATCAAAACACAAATATAATCGGTTCTCATAAGAAAATTTCAAACAAACCGCTAACGCCTATACTTAAGATTGACGTATTCCAACTGAAACTTGTTTTGAACTTTAACATGTTTTCCAAAAAGCTTTAACATGTTTTCCAACCTTGGTAACTTGTCACCTTTAGCCGAGAATGTAAGTATGTTTTGAAAGCTTAGATGTCATTGTTGTTTATACTCTACTAATGTTTGGTTGTTATGTTTATTGGAATTCAGATAAAAGAGATCGATCTGTGGAGTTTTACAACTTTCTGCCCGTAAATACTGATTCTAACAGTAGCGAAGTAATAGACCATCAAAGAAAAGACGAGGTCGAGGTGGAGCAAGAAGCAACCGAAGAGCAACAAGGGAGTACTAACACTACCGTACCGTTCATAGATTTCTTATCTGTCAATTAAGGTTGATACATAAGAAGAAAACTATAACATTTAGGATGGTTAACCGCGGCCTCCATAACTTGTAGTTTACAAAACATGAAAGAATTTACGTTTAATATTCACGATATTTGTAACAAAGAAATACTTATATTGTCTTTTTAGGTTGTGATACGAAACTTGTTATAGACATCATTGTATTATATATGTTTGCTAAGAAGCAACATAGTTGAGAGGAATGTATGCATGTACTGACTTCATACTAAGCAAAAGATTATTACTTGTAAGTTGTAATAGATGATCATGTATTGCATCCTGCATGCATGGTCTATAAATTCTACTCTTATTTGGTCAATGTACTCACTTCTTCATGCATGGTACTTCAAGAAAAGTTCAACAATGAATCAAGTCAATTTGATGGTTAATTGTTTTGGAATGGACAATATTTTCAAAATGCTAGAAATCCTAGAATGTCCGATAAGAATGTCGAGATGACAGATGTTCCGATGTCGAGATCCTATAAGGCCAAGTCCACGAACCAGTTCCACAATGTTGAGGTCACATGTATAATTTCGGAAAAGTGTCGAGGGATTCTAATGCAGTCCGCGAATTGGTTGCACGCGTACATCATATATATAGCTGTTTTGTGGCCATTCTGACCCCCAGCTTATTTTAGATTTTAGCTAGGCATTGGTGGAGCTTGAACATCCATTTTCAGAGTGCCAACGATAGAGCCAAAAACTAGTATAGATTTTTTCAACATACAGAATACATTAAAAAGTATATGTTTTATAAAATATCTGGGGGTCACTACTCACTACTCTCCTTTGTCCTAAAAGCTCTGACATGGTGGTGTAAGCTTAATAAGTATTATCAAAACTCAAAAGTATATTCAAGCTAAGTTCAGAACTTTACAGGCAACAATAACTTTGGGCCTAATCTTCATACGCAAACATCACTGTGGGTAAAGGGATCTCCACCCTGGTAAAATATATTAACCAAATAAACTTTTAAAGTACAATGGAATGTGGCTGAGGTACCACATTAACCTCAAGCAAACGCTTGAACAACCACTAGAACATTTATGACATGCCATAAATGAACAACTAGCTACGAAAAACTAGAACAACCATGAAAGAAAAAACATGCACGAATCAACATCGCATATTACTTCCTCGACTTGCCTTGGACCTTAAAATCAAACATCTTGTTAAATTCCTCCAATTGCCCAGGTAAATCAAGAACCTGGGCAGCGTAATCATCAGAAAAATAACCTTCAAGCTCGTTTTGTCCTCCAGCTGATGACAGGTAACTACTCATAGGATCGTCTGGCTCAAGAACCTCATCATCACTATCAGATACAACCACATTACCTACCTTAGAGAAAGGATTACCCTTCTTAATCCCCTCAACCACCGGAACAGGTTTCCCATTATCATCCACAAGCGTTCCTATCCCATCAATAATGAGCTTTTCAAGCTTATCAATTTTCTCGACGATAGGGGTACTTGGTTTACCAACCTCAATAGACTCATCAACCTCATTGTCACTATCAATCTCCATAACATGACTGCTTTGCTCCCCTTGTGTCACCCCAACCTCAGGCCCCATTTCAGAATTGGTCACCTCATCCATAAGCGAACCAAATGGATTCTTAGTGACGATATCACTTAGATCATCATGAATATACTTATTAGAAGTATGCACATCACTTTTCGCTTGATTAACCGGATCTTGCGCAGCATGCATATTAGGACCACTAGCATTGTTGTTAGTACCATTACCTTTTGAAGACGACGCTCCATCGGAACCCACTTTCTTTTTCGAAACTGGCTGCCAACGATAATTCAATGTGACCCTCGGTTTCGAAAAACGAACTCCATCAATAACCTGAGTGGGCCCTTTACCCTTACCTTTTCGTTTGGTAGCTTCTACAAATCCTTCCTCATCACCATTATTCTGAACACTATGTTGTTTAACATTCTTAGGGCATGCAGCATCAATATGATCAAAAATTTTACATGAAGTACAACGAGGCGGCTTCCATTCATATTCAATATCAACACGCACCAACGAATGACCTTGCCCATTAGAGAATGGAATAGCCACAACCACATGATCCAATAACTCGTCGAGAGATGAAACTTCAACAAGAGCACGAGCATATGAATTCTGACCCCAAGACTTAACACACATAGAGCTAGTATAGGAATCTAACATAATAGGCTTACCAATTTGAGTCGTAATCAAGCTTAACCCAACCTCCGTATAAGCAACAATTGGAACATTAAGTAATTTCAGCCATACGGGTGCTGCAGTAACTTCCTCTTTAGCAAGCGTAGTATTAGGGGACCAAACACTTAGGAAAATAGGCATCGAACGAATCAGCCATGGCCCCGCCTCTAACACTTTATCCATACCCTCCTTAGTAGAGAATTGAAACAAAAAGAATCCATTATTCAACATAACACGTTCCAACCCAAACTTTGCCCATGTATTCTTAACATAGTTCTCTACTATAGGGAAAGCAAGCCTCTTCCCAATAAAATACCCATACAGAGTATTAGCAAACCTAGCTGAAACATCCTCAATCTCTTTTAAAGGAATTGTAACGTGGGCTCCTTCCACTCGCTCCTCATTACGGAGCTCACATATGTTTACTGATTTGAAAGCATTGTTTGTTTTAAACATCGAAGCATATGAGAGCTTATGCTCGTTACCCTGCGACTGATGCGTATTACTCATCTCCCTAATACCCACGAACAGAATACCTCAAACAAAGAAGAACATATGCAAACAATACGTAAAAGATAAAACCCTAATCGCTTAGGGTTTATAAGCAGTAATCGAACAAAGTCAACCCATAGCAACAAATTTGATCCAATAACAATGATATACTGAAGAACAATAGATCGAAACCAAACTAACGATTGTGATTAACCCAAACAAACGAATCACAAAAAATCAAAAGATTGAATAACGATTTGTAAATTTTTTTTTTTGCGATCGTTATGGTTTAGGGATTAAGAAAATCGCCATATAGGGGGGATCGATTTAGGGATAGTTGACTTTTATGAATATTACGCAAACATCACTTGTAACATATATACTAGTTTTCCGAACGTACGTGTAAGCTGATTCACATTACGTTACAACATTTATGAGATATTTGTGGACTACAAAAATGAGAAAGAGATAGTATAATGCCATCGAAATCAAATTTCCATTTTTCTTTTATGTTTCTTTTTTTCATAGTTTTAGTCAAGTATTTATTGACTCCAACAGTCCAACTCATCGATCGTTATTTCATCAACTTTGTTAACTGTTAAGAGAAAATCACAGGCTAGATGTGATGGTGGCCGCCAAGAGACCGAGGATACCACTGTCATAATATCTCATATTAGCTTTTTTTCTCCAAAACAACTGCATGATCAACTTAGTATAATAAAGAGACTGAGGACACCACAAAATACATACAAAAAAATCAATTAATAAACACCCACACACATAAACATTCGTCCCTTTTACTTTTCAACTCGATCGCATAAGCAATCAACTTCCCTTTCTATCTTGCCTAGGACGCGTCCATTTGATGTGTGTGTAATGGTGGTCGACGCGTCGGCCAACGCAACTAACCGACTTGTCAACCGACAATTACACCCCGGTCTCATATATGCCTCTCAAAACTTCATTATCGTATATACTCGATCAAATTTTTATGTATTAAATAGGGTGAAGTCTGAATATACGTAACAAACTTTCAGAAATTAACCGATATACGTAACATACTTATTTTATTCCAAAGATACATAATATACTTTTAAATACTTACCAATGTACGTAACATTGACGATTACCATTTTAAAAAGTTACAGTTTTAGTCCCTGTTGTTTGCGTTAACTTTCACCGTTAGTCCTTTGACTTTTTTTACTTAGAAAAGTTACAGTAATGGTCCCTTGACATTTTGTTGACTTCCATTGTTAGTCCTTTGATATTTTAATAATCTTTCGTCCGTTTTTCTTTGCGTTTTTATCCGTCTTAAGCCGTTTTCCTCCGTTCTTATACAATTTCGTCTGTTTTGTCTTACGTTTTTATTATTTTTTGTCCGTTTTTATCCGTTTTCTTTCGTTTTTATATGCTTTCGTCCATTTTGCTTACGTTTTTGTCTGTTTTCAACCGTTTTTATACGCTTTCGTCCTTTTTTTCTTACGTTTTCTTACATTTTTATCCGTTTTATATGTTTTTGTCCGGTTTTATATGTTTTTATATGCTATCATCGTTTTTCTACATTTTTATCCGTTTTGTCCATTTTCATCCGCTTTTATACGCTTTCGTCCGTTTTTCTTTTATTTTTATTCGTTTTTATACGTTTTTATCTGTTTTTATCTGACTTTATCTGTTTTCATCCGTTTTTATACGCTTTCGTCCATTTTTCTTACGTTTTCATACATTTTTATCCGTTTTCATCTGTTATTATATGTTTCGTCCATTTTTCGCACATTTTTTTTCGTTTTTAATCGTTTTCATCTATTTTTATATGCTTTCGTTCGTTTTTCTTATGTTTTCATATGTTTTTATCCGTCTTCATCCGTTTTTATAGCTTTTATTTGTTTTTCTTACGTTTTTATACGTTTTAATCTGTGTTTGTTCATATTCATTCATTTTTATACGCTTTCATCCGTTTTTCTTACGTTTTTCTTATAAAAATGGATGAAAACGGATCAAAACATATGAAGACGTAAGAAAAATGGATGAAAGCATTAAAAATTAGATAAAAGCATATAAAAATGGATAAAAATGTATAAATCGGATAAAATTGTATGAAAACATAAGAAAAACAGACGAAAGCGTATAAAAATTGATGACAACGGATAAAAACGTATGAAAACATAAGAAAAACAGACGAACGCGTACAAAAATGGATGAAAACGTTTAAAAATGGACAAAATGGATAAAAACGTAAGAAAGACGGACAAAAGCATATAAAAACGAATAAAATGCACAAAATGGATAAAACGTAAGAAAAATGGATGAAAGCCTATAAAAACAGATGAAAAGGGATAAAAACGGACAAAAATGATAAAAACGTAAGAAAAACGGACGAAATCGTATAAAAACGGAGGAAAACGGCTTAAGACGGATAAAAACGTAAAGAAAAACGGACGAAAGATTATTAAAATGTCAAAGGACTAACAATGGAAGTCAACAAAATGTCAAGGGACCATTACTGTAACTTTTCTAAGTAAAAAATGTCAAAGGACTAACGGTGAAAGTCAACACAAACGACAGGGAGCAAAACTATAACTTTTTTAAAATAGTAATCGTCAATGTTACGTACATTGGTAAGTATTTAAAAGTATATTACGTATCTTTATAGTAAACTAAGTATGTTACGTATATCGGTTAATTTCAAAAAGTTTGTTACGTATATTCAGACTTCACCCTATTAAATACACTCGACAAAAATACTAGAAGCATCCTATCCTATATAGCAAAAGTTTTTGATTTGATAAATATGACTAGATTGATGATATCATATGTGCACGTTGTGACATGACAAGATGGAAAAAGTGAAAATAGATGATACATTGAATGTGAGCATAATTTGAAAAATAATTTTATTTATCTTCCTAAAACATATCACAAATTTTTTATTTCACACCTTTTAACTATTAAACTTTTAATTCTATTTATATTAGAGATGCAGTAACAATCGACATAACCATATACAAAGAACATAATGTATTTTTAATATGCAAAATTATTTCGTCTTTTTGTTACGATTAATACGAATATAAATGTATATTTTTTTACATAACATGTTCATTAATAGTGTAAAATTATGTAAAAGTTGTATAGTTTTTAAAAGACTTTAACTTTAATTTGCACCTTCACTTAATATGAATATTCATAGTCTAATTATAATTATAATCT
>LBNU01023151.1:41152-51856 GCA_014162995.1 Artemisia annua
TGGGTAATGGCTCAACCTTTTGCTTCTGGACCGATCACTGGATTGGTGAAAACAATTTACAAACCTTGTTCCCTAGATTATTTTCACTTGAAAGAAATAAGCAGTGCTTGATTCAAGATATATGTAGCCCCACTAATGGATCTCTGCCTTTTAACTTCAATTGGAGGAGGCCCATTAGGAATGGAATTGAGACTGTTCAATTTGATGGGCTGATTGATATGCTTCGTGGCTTCTACCTCTCAAGCACTCCAGATTGTTGGGACTATCCTCTTAATCCCTCCAAAACCTTCCCTGTGTCGACTTTAAGGAAAAGGTTAGAAAACACAATCCTGTCTTCAACCGCGGAAAGAGTTAGATGGAACAGTAACCTCCCAATCAAGATCAACATTCACGCTTGGAGGCTTCATGCAGACCGTATTCCAACAAGGTTCAATCTAGATAGACGGGGTGTGGACCTTCATTCAATAAGATGTCCCGTATGTGATGGAGCTATCGAAACCTCCCAACACCTCTTTGTTGAATGTCCTATTGCTGTTCGGCTATGGACTATGATTACAATTTGGTGGGGTTTAGCAGATTATCCAAAAGAAATAAAAAATCTTATCATGTGGAGTGACTCGGCTGTCATTGATAACAAGTTTAAAACTTGTTTTGATGCGGTGATCCAGACAACGACTTGGGTTATGGAGATATAGGAATCGCGTTTGTTTTGATTTGAAGCCTCCGAGGAAAGATACCTTAGCGGAAGAAATCAAGGTCCTATCTCACTCTTGGATAACCCATCGGAACAAAGACTTGAAGCTTGATTGGTATGTTTGGATTTTAAATCCAACAAAATGTTGTATGAATCCTCTGTAACTTGTATTTTTAACTAGTGTTTCGCTAATTTTTGCCTTTTAATAAAAATTGCCGTTAAAAAAAAAAATTAGTTAGAAAGAGAATAAAAGAATTTGAAACAAAAGACAGAGATAAAAAACTGAACTTTAATATTGTCCCACATAGATACATGTACAAACATAAAAGCAATTTATAAATAAGAATACAATGGTAGTAAGTAAAAATTAGCATCGAATGTTATAAACATCTTTGATATTGGAAATTAGAATTTTTTATTGTTCAAAATTTTTAGTTGTTTTACTTTCTTTATGTGAGTATGATCTACTCGTCTTAGACTCATTGCGCACGTATGATTTTAACATTAGTCGCATTACTATAACTATAACGAGAATGTCATGCAAATTTTACAAAACAACTTTCACAAAATGGCTTGTTCAGTTTTGATCTCTCTTCTCTTTAACTAACACAATCACGCATAAACAACTCTCAATTTTGTGTGTGTGTTTTTTAAAAATTATGTGATTTTAGCAAAACTCATGTTTAATTTAGTAAATATTTGTACGTATATATATACATAAGCTCACATAAGTTTACACATATGTCTAAATAAGCTCACAAGCTCATATTTTGTAACTTATTTAAAATTTTTAATTTAGGGTGTTTGTTTAAGCTTATATGTGGGCTTACCAGCTTATTTGATTTCGGCTTATATTTCATAAGCCTAAATTTTTTGGATTATTTTAATTGAATTATTTTAAAACTTCTAGGTTTATATGAGTTTATCATAACTCATATAAGCCGAAACACAAATAAGTCGGAAAATTGGAGCTTATTAAATAGTATAAATAAGCCAAAACAAACACCCTTTGGAAAGAAAAAGAGAATCTAATCATATCTGCTAATCACGTTTAACTACAAAAACACTTGATCAACTTCACTCCACAAGAAGACAGATCCACAATCCACACCACATGACGTCACCATCATCATCATCTTCTGACACCGACGCTCCGGCGAGTGTTCCGGCGAAAGTGAAGAAGGAGGCGTTAGGATGGATGGAATGGATAAGAGGATGGCTATATTTAGCATACGAGATGCTATTCCAACGAATCATGGCCTCACATTTGCAGAATCCGTTACCGTTACCTCCATTAGATGACGTCACTTGCGTTATTACCGGATCCACTAGTGGTATTGGCCGTGAAACTGCCAGGTCATCACACCTTCCCTATTTTTTAGCACTTATTGTTATTATTATTTTATTCATTTCCGAATTTTTAGTAAATTTGTTACAAGTTGTTACAAGTTTGTTACACTATTTATGAGCGTTTAACATTTTGCGTAGTATTTACGAGCAACTAGCGTTTACACTAATTAATTATCACCTCCCTTATTTTTTTAGCACTTATTTTTATTATTTTAACTAATTCATTTCCGAATTATTAGGAAATTAGTTAGAAGTTGTTACAAGTTTGTTACACTATTTACGAGCTTTTAACATTTAGCGTTTATTACTCGTAGCATTTACTAGCAACTAGCGTTACTAATTAATTACTGCCAGGTCATCACACCTTCCCTATTTTTTAGGACTTATTGTTATCATTTTATTCATTTCCAAATTATTAGGAAATTTGTTAGAAGTTGTTACAAGTTTGTTACACTATTTATGAGTGTTTAACATTTGGAGTTTAGCATTTACGAGCAACTAGCGTTTGCACTAATTAGTTATAGCCATACAGCTATGTCTCGAAACGATGCTTATGACTACTGCTTACTACTGCTGATGTTTCTCACTACTGCTGCTGCTGTTCTCTGTTACGGATATCTTTTCCTAGCATCTGTAATGCGTGTTTGGCAACGAGCGTTTAGGGTTTGAATTTTGTATAAAAGGATCCTATTTGAAACGCTAATAAAAGAAGCATTTAAGGCACGTCTTAGGCATGATGCGATGCGATGCGATGCACCACCCTATGCATCAGACACCCTAATGCGTTGTGATCACATGATCATGTCAATGTTTTTTGGCGCATCATGTACTTTAGATTTTATAGCATAAATTTGGACTTACTAATTTCTATTGGGCTTCTTGTAATGGGCTTTACGTGTAATATGTCGGTCCAATTTGGCCAATTCCCAATATAAGTAACTGATACGAGACACAAACCCTGGATCAATTCCTAATATGACTTCTAGTCTAGTCTTGGAGGAGTTAGAGACACAAAACTTTCCATGGATGCTTTTGGTTTGCTTCTAATTATTAGAAAACGAGACTTTGATCTTCGTTTTCGACTATTTATATATAGCGATATGGAATCTCAAACTACGAGAATGCATGGTATATTTTGGTATTAAATGTGGTATTAATGTGTTTTGTGTACAATATATAATTTAAAAGTATTTTTTTATAAAATTGTCGCCTCGGGTACCTGTTACATAGCTTAACAATATATTTGGCAACAAGGTTTAGGAGTGTTTAGCTTATAATGTTTGTTAGGATACAAGGTTTTAGCTTTCAGATTTTGTCAAACGCTACTATTTGAAACACTAATTAAAGAGGCGATTAGCTTTTACGTCATTTTACACTTTATAATCACAGCTACAACTATGTTACCAAACGCTTGCTACTACTAGATTTGCCAAATATAGCCTTTAGTATAAAGACCTTGTGAGTTGTAAAAATAATAGTTTTAATCTTGGCTGTGGAACATTCTAATCGAATATGAGGGTTTAGCGTACTAGTGTGACATCGGTTATTGTTCTGTTACAAGTTTAATACAATCGTGTATATGTATGTACTAAATTATGATAGATTTATCATTACATGTGACAGTAACTATCATTTCTGAATTTATAACCATGAATATGAATCTATATGTGTACTATATCAACAGTATAAATAGCGTATCAGCTTATTGCATATTGGTATAGCTGGTAACAGTTTTGAGTGTTTAGATGGACAAAAACAGCTTATGCTTATAAGGAGTTTTTAGCTATTTTTATTAAGCTGGTTGGAGCAGGTTGTTTGAAATAAGTTGATAAGCGAATCTAAACACTATCTCCTGCATTGTATACAAATTAAGCTAATATGCTGTTATTTCGGAAGCATAAGCTATTTAGATAAGCTTATCTGTATGCCGTTTAAAAAAATAAAAGATAAGCTTTTCTATGCAACTCCTTAATCTAGGCTTTCAAATGCTATTTTGATCATTTCCATATATGTGGGTGAGCCAATACTAAGGAAATAATTGTTAACATGATTTATAAATTATACAAGGAAATGTGTGTATGTGTGTGTGTGGGTGGGTGGGGGTTGTGGAGGGGGGTCGCTGCATAATGCGTATATCTTTCTAGTTCTTTTATAGTACTATGGGACATTCTTGATAAACAACGGCTGAGTTTAACAAATTAAGATAAATGTAACTTCAATCTAAATATATCAATATATCTCGTGTTGGAATCATTATTACTGATCATTTTCAAAAAAACTTCACTTTCAGTGAATATGATGCCCTACATAGGATTCCGACTAATTAAAACTTAACAAGCAGTGAGAAATTGTTAAATGTTTTTCACTAATCTAAATTGTTGCTTTGATGCCCTTGTTTTTTGACTCGAGTTTTAAATGTACTAATGAAAGCTAATTGAACAGTGTCTTGTTTACTGGACTATCATCCTTGCACTTGTGATATTATGGCAAGCCACATTTCTAATTTGTGCTAATCACGTTCTAAATATATTGTATCGATAAACTCATGCAGGCAGATGGCGCAAGCAGGGGCACATGTTGTAATGGCAGTTAGAAATACCAAGGCAGCCCATGAGCTGATTAGAAAGTGGCAGGATGAATGGTCTGGAATGGGGCTTCCACTCAATATTGAGGTATATAGTAACCACACTAAAAGCTTTCGTGTCATTTATTTTTAACTTTCTACAAAGTAAGCTTATTTTTTTGTGACAATCTAGGTGATGGAACTAGATCTTCTCTCCTTGGAATCTGTTGTGAAATTTTCCGAGGCATGGAATGCACGCTTAGGACCTTTACATGTGTTGATAAATAATGCAGGGATATTTTCTATTGGAGGTTAGTGACGTCGTGTGCATTGAAATTCTTTAGGTCTACTATTCTTCCAACTTCCATAAATTAAGTTGACAGAACTGTTTTTGTGCATATTTAATTTTTCATTAACTTGTTTGTAAACTACTTAACTATGAAAACATCAAATCAACTTTACAGTGTTTATTGAACATTAACAGAAGTTAAATCAGTTTTGATTATTGAAAACGTAAACAATTGTCAGACTTGTCTTCAAAGTTCAATCTAGATTACACTTTCTTTTAAAAAGAACCTGTAAGTTAAAACCCCAAAAGCAAAGGATTATCAAATGATACCCTAGTGTATATGTTGGTGTTTAGTCTACTTCCTGCATCAACAAGCTAACTAAGCTTTTATTTTTTTATCTGCTGGCTTCAATAATGCGTCGTTCCTTTACCTTTGTAGAACCGCAAAAGTTTTCGAAAGATGGATATGAAGAACACATGCAAGTAAATCATCTGGCTCCGGCACTGCTCTCGGTGCTGCTCCTGCCATCCCTTATAAGAGGTTCTCCTAGCCGAATTGTAAACGTGAACTCAATTGTAAGTTTATCTTTTGCGATCTATTGCTTTATATATAGCTTCATATTGAAATTAGTTTTATGAAATGCCTATATAATGTAACGTTAGCTGAGTGCTTGTGAAGCGGAAGCCCAGTAGAGTTGTATTTCCCTTAAATATATTTTCCAATTTTGACCTAGCATTGTAGGTGCTCCCATTATTTTATTTTTTTTGTTTAAGGTCTGGGAATTATCACTCCATTTTCATGCTTTTCCCTTAGTATACGAATGATGCATTTTGCATCTGGTTAATCTCAATTTCTTCTTCTGAAAATACTTATTTTTGTTTCCTTTGGACAAATAGAAGTGTACTAAAGCAGTTGGTGTTCTGTGTAGATGCATCAAGTTGGATTTGTGGACACAGAAGATATGAATGTTACTTCGGGTAAAAGAAAGTTCACAAGCTTAGTGGGTTACTCAAGCAGCAAGTTAGCACAGGTGTGGTTTTGCTTATGTGTTGGTGGTTAATTATTGCCTATGGCAAATATTGTCCATACTCCAGTAATGTTAGTATTCTCCATAATAGTGCTCGTTATTGCAATAACTGATTAAAAGCTTGTGAAACACTGCTATTTGTTTATTATACATCACAGTCATTTGTTCTAATTTTCTTTAAATAAGTGGTCACTGATTGAGTTCACTGATTGATGACTGTTATTTGTCTGATGTCGCAACATAACTTTTGACAAACAGTGGAAAGAGAACTGTAATACAGTTTTACTTTTTCAAACATGTGTATCCTGCTTAAACATATGGCATTTTCAATAATAAGTCAACTATCTAAAATGAGATGATTTAGGAGTCTGTAAGAATTAAAAAGTAAATGACACGTGTATCCTGCTTAACCCGTTCGACTCATTTGACCCATTCTCTTTTAGCCAAATTTCTAATCTAAACTTATGTGACCGTTCAGGGTAAACCATAACTCAGATCGACTCGTTCATAAATTAATGGGTTGAATTGCCACCTCTGATCCTGTACTTGCTAACTCACAGTTTCCTGTAATTTGCAGGTAATGTTTAGTAGCATCCTCCACAAAAAGTTACCTGCAGAAGCTGGCATAAGTGTAATATGTGTATCTCCAGGAATAGTTCAGACTAATGTGGTAAGTATTCTGAATTAATTTTACCATATTGATTTGGTAGAAGTTTTTATCATTGATTCCCAAATGCCTCTTGTCCTGAAAAGAAAGATTCACAACTAATTCACATTTGGACTGATTACCTTATGTGGCAATTGCAGGCAAGAGATCTTCCCAAAATAGTTCAGACCGGTTATCGCCTAATTCCTTATTTCATCTTCAATGCGGAAGAAGGCAAGTATTTTTTTAATGCTAATATATAGTTAGTTTGTCAAATATAATCGCAGAAATAATTTTTTCAATATTTAGAATGATTCGAGTTGTATGCATTAACAAATACATTTTGGGTGATTTCTGAATCATTTGGCCTATTCTCCTTTGAAATTTTTTATTTCTGTTTAACCCATTAGAGATAAAACATAACTCAAAATGACCCATTCACAAGTAAATGGGTTGAATTTGACTCATCTATAAGTAAACAGGGACCCTTATGTTTCTACTTCTGCAGGTTCTAGGAGCTCTCTTTTTGCAGCAACTGATCCTCAGATTCCCGAGTACTGTGAATTGTTGAAAACAGACGAATGGCCCGTGTCAGCTTTCATTTCTCAAGATTGTCGGCCCACAAACCCTTCAGAAGAAGCCCATAATCTGGAAACTTCTTACAGAGTGTGGGAAAAGACACTACAAATGGTTGGGCTTCCTTCGGATGCTGTTGAAAAGCTTTTAGAAGGGGAGGATATCAGCTGCAAATTCGGAGCTCAACAACATCAGGATTAACTCATTACTGTTAAATCATATTCGTTTTTGCTCACCACAAATTCCTGCAATTGAGGTTTTTCGTGCATTGGAGTTTATGAACATGTGATGTACCAAAAGATGTGTAAAAATTGACGCCTGGAATGGTTTTTTGTTTTTTTGGTGACATGTTCTCATTCTTGATGCTTTTGACATTTATCTGCCATTATCGATGAAAAGTGTCTTGTTTGTAACATAATTGAGTATTCACATATTGTGATGTGTGATTTTGGCAATGTTATAGTAACAGATCATAGTGTCGATTTTGGTTTCGTAAGATTTTGTTGTTTTGTCCATGTTGTAGAATGTTGATTAATAGTCAAACACTGCTATATGATAACTTACTGAAAGACATGGCTTCATTTGCATCAAATTGGGAGCCTGCTCTTTCGGATCTGGACTTAACTGCATTGAAATCACCCATTGCTATGCAAATACCATCCATACTCCACAGAATCAAAAAGATTTGAGATGTCAAAGATCCGACTTTAAACGCGCCAACTCTGGACTGTAAATATTTAAAATGCGGACACGCTCAATAATCCCCACTCACCTTCATATTATATCTATAGGTCAATTTACTCCAACTCTAATTAAGAAAACCTTATAACTGATTTTCCTATGGTCTATTCATGGTACACAGTCTCATTTTTGAACAAGATATAAACCATACTTTATTGTAATTCGATGGTTTAATAAAACTTGATAATAACAGAGAGGACTTATACAGTAGAACACTTAACATCTAGTAACTACATATCATGCATACATTCACAAATTGAAAAAAAGGGAAAAGAAACATCATTAATACACAAGCTGAAAAAAAAGAAAAAAGAGGAGTATCTGATCCTAACTCACTTTTGAAGGAAATGCGGTTGCATTTAGTATAACAACAAGCCTTTGAACCCCTAGATGATCCCTAGTGGACGAATGTTGTCTCGTGAGGGTTTACGGTGAATATACCCACAAAATTCACCTAACATTTACAAGACTTAAAACCTAAAGCAACTCCATCTTCACATACCAAATTTCGATTCTAGTCCTCTATCATCCCTGTAGTTCACACTATCATTGTCCTCGTCCTCAGATCTAAACACAAACCAAAATGTAATGAACATTAGTTTCCTGCAAACTCCATATAAAATGTTAGATAAAAAGTAAACCAAGTAAATCAAACAAATAATATGGCGAACAAATTATTTGCGTTATTTATAAATAGTTAAATACTGTACTGATTAAGAATTGGCTTTATCCTTTGAGTAATATTCACAATTTTTATGTTTAAAAAAAAATAATAATAAAAATAAAAAATAAAGTTGCGTTGGAGGTTCAATATATGTCGCGATGAGGAATGTGAGAGATTTTAGCCCAATCTTCTCATCTCCTTCTCATACCTTCTGATTAGAATTTCACATTTCCAAATTGTCATTTGATCTAGATCCTTGAAATTTTGTACCTCATCTGGTAGAGAACGTTAATTGTCACACATTAGGGATGCATCAACTTGAATTAGTTGCATCCCTAATCTTTTAGATGCGCTCTAATATATTTTCTAGCTGAAAATTAGATGCATATACATATATTAGATGCATTTTAGCAAGATAGGCAAATCCTATGTATTTTTCGTCCTCTACCGGTCAAATTTGTTGCAAGTAAAACTTTGCATCGTTTTCTATTCAAAATCACTTTCGAAACTAATTGGGATGCATCTAAATGAATAGAGATGCATCTAATTCAAGTCGACGCATCTTAAATATGTGGTTTTAATTATTTCTCATCCTTCTCATTATAAGTTTTCTTCTCACTGGATCCCTACCCATTGTCACAATACTGTATTTTCAAAGAGCGCAGTTTTGGAAAGTTTCTTGGCAAACAAACCAAAGACGAACAAATCCGTATTTCTAACTCTTGTAAATTAGGAAAGAGAATCTTGTTAACGGAGAGCAACAAAACCGAAAAACCGAACCAAAACCTAAAAAACCAAAACCACCCCAAAAACCGAACCAATTCTAAAAACGATAGTGCGGTTTTGGTTTTTAAAAAAACCAAAAATTTTGGTTCGGTTTCTATTTTATATGAAAACCCAAACCGAAAAAACCAAACCGCCACATACTAATATTCATAAAACTAATAAAAAAATGTATACGTATCAGTTTTGGTACAAGTAATCACTAAATTTCAAAAACTAAGAGATTAGATATTCGTAACAGGTATTTATTTAGCTAACACTATAATAAATTCGTAAAGTTAGTTTTCTTTATTTCATATATGTTAGCACATCTCATATTTATATGCGTATTATATAATCTTATTATTTTACGACAAAATATTCAACTTACATTATAAGATTTTTTGAATTAGGTTTTGGATGTTCATAAAATATCTGTATTCGGATATCCGAAAAATTGATCAAAATTTATTAAAAGGTTGGGTTTATGAAATGTTAGTTTTGGAACTCACATAAAAGTTATCCGTAAATTATAGATATTTGGATATCCGGATATATAAAACTGTTATCCGAAATTTCAGATATTCAAATTGAAAGAACTTAGCTAAAATAATAGGTCTAACATAAAACCATCAACTCAAATTTCGTGTAACACCTCGAGTCTCGTATAGCAGCGGAAACTAAACAAGGGTATTACTTTATAACACAAAGTACATGCCCCTGTAAAAGTAGAATACAGGCAGCCCCTAATGACATGAGATGGTTTTCACTATTCAGTCATACCACCGATGATTGCAGTGGCCAAACTAGTAACCACTCCGATAGCGGCAAGAATTGACGATCGGATCCAGATTCTCCTAAACAGAGCTAGAGGTGGAGCATCTGGAATTGGAATTATAATAGTGTGTGTGCCTGCCATCTTGAGTAACTTTTAATGAAATATGTTAGTAAGAGATTATAGATTTGATTTGTGATTTGTGATTTAAATTTCGAATTCTATTCGATTGAATTTTATATACTTAAATTATACTATATAAAAGTAGAGTTTAAAAAATTACTAACACACAACATCCATTCTAATTACTGAATAAATCTCAAATAACGAAATTTCCTAGAAATCCTAATCTATAAACAGATAGAAGTTTAAATTTTTTTTATAACCATACTAATAACTAATTACAAAATAAATCTTAAATAACGAAACTTCCCAGAAATCCTAATCTATAAACAGATAGAAGTTTATTTTTTTTTATATAACCATACTAATTACTAATTACTGAATAAATCTCAAATAACGAAATTTCCCAGAAATCCTAATCTATAAATAGATAGAAGAAGAAGAAGTTTGAAAACTAAACCACTAGATTAAAAAATGTATACGTATTAGTTTT